>JAKSZT010053820.1:3061669-3159662 GCA_026826555.1 Tolypeutes matacus
AGATAGATAGATAGATAGATAGATAGATAGATAGATAGATAGATAGATAGATACATACATACATACATACATACATACATACATACATACTTACATAGATCAATCAGAGTTATTATTGATCTAAACAACTGAATTGGGAAATGGATGTGGCTCAAGAGGTTCGGCATCCGTCTACCATATGGAGAGACCGGGGTTTGATCCCCGGTACCTCCCGGTAAAAAAATAAAAAAATAAAAAAAATAAAAATAAACAACTGAATAAATAAATGGGGGAGAGGGACAACTCTCTCACAGAAAAATTCCAATTAATAAAATGCAGGAGAACTGTGAGAAATAGAAAACACCATTAGAACACTACAATAATAATTGCTGAAGCAAGATCCAATAATGGATGCTAAAATTAATGACTGAAAGTTTATGCAGATATATAGAGATACATAATCTTAAAATATCTTCAACACCCAAATATTTATTAATTACAAAGGGAAAAACAGCTACTTTAGAGTGGAGAAACCTGGCAGATACCACCTTGACCAAGCGATCAATGTTGATATAAACATCTTATACCCCTGATCTGATGCCCTGATATGGGCACATCACGTCTGTGGTATCCTTCCCCATAATACAACCTCAATAGAATCACGACCAAACGTCAGAAAAACCCAAGATGAGGGACAGTCTACAAAATATCTGATCAGTACTCTTCAAAAAGAATTAATCTCATGAAAGACAAAAAACAGACTGAGGAAATGTCACAGATTGGAGGAGACTGTGGCAACATGATAACAAAATACAATGTGGGACCTTGGATTGGATCCTGTAACAAAAAATGGACATTATGGAAAAGGTGGTAAAATACAAGTAAAGTCTGTAGGTTGTGGGGAGTGGGTGTAGCTCAGTGGCTGAGCACCTGCTCCCCATGTACCAGGTCCTGGGTTCAATCCCCAGTACCTCTTAAAAAAAAAAAAGTCTATAGATTGGTTAACGATAAGGTACCAATGTCAATTTCTTAGTTTTGATCATTGTTCTATGGATTTGTAAGATGTTAGAATAAGGGTAAGGTGGGTGAGGATATACAGGAATTTTCTACTATTTTTGTAACTCTTCTGCAAGTCTAAAGTTATTTTAAAATACAAAGTTTAATGTAAAAATGTATACCTTTCAGTAATGAATAAATTAAAATAATATATTGCAGGTTTGTATTTCCTGGTTCCTGGTTTTTCTTTTAATATAAGTTTTTAAAATTATGACTTTTGAACATTTTTTCCAGAATTGACTCTTATGCAAAAATTATAAAGAATAGTTCTGTTTAATGATTTCCTACTGCCTTTTTTTTTTTTTTTTTTTAAAGATTTTATTTATTTATTCATTTATCCCCCCCTTGCTGCTTGTGCTCGCTGGGTCAGCTAACCACACCATGAGGGCGGGCTTGCCTTCACCAGGAGGCCCCCCATATGGTAAACGGGAGCCCTACTGATTGAGCCACAGCTGTTTCCCTCCTACTGCCTTTTAATTGCATTTGAATCTATCCCTGAGTTTGCTCTGACCCTCATAGACTTCCCTCTCGCCATTCTCCTACATACCCTGCACTCCCCAAAACCCACCTTGACCTCTCCTGACTGTGCTGCCTTCCTTCATCCTTTCCCCCAGACTCTAATTGTCCAGAACCCACAAATGCTCCCCAGCAGGAAGAAATCTCATTCTTCCCTACACTCCCAGGGATTCTCCCTCATTACCCTTACCAATGTCCAATACTGCTTGTAGGCCCAGGCACCAGTGCCTCTGCCAGCAACTCTTTGGGAGTGTCTTCCTCCAAATTTTCTAACTAATCCTTCTGTAGCCGGGATCAGATAAAGCCAACAGTGCCTTCCAGGAGGGTTATCTGGAGCCTAGACCAAGACCCACATGTTCCCTGGTTCCACTTGAGGATTCTTACTTGTCCTCTACATGAACATGGGGTTGACTAGATTCCCTGAGGATCTCCAAAACTTGGTCTATGAGTCATTCTAGGAATAGTTTGCCCCTTCTGGCCTTTTGAAGGACCACATAAGATTGGGATGCCAGGATGGTGCTGCCACTCTGATTTGGGGTTACTCATATTATTTATATGAACAGAGGCTCTGCCAAAACTATTTGCCCAGGGCCCTCATACCCTAGGGGTAGCCCTGTCAATTTCTATCATATATTGTACATGCCTTGAAGGTCCATGTCTTAATTGTGTCTGCATCCCCTCATCGGGCCTATCTTAGTGCCTTGCACATGGTCGGTCCTCAACAAATATTTTTCAGAATGAATGCACGAAGGAAGGAGTAACATCTCAGATTTACATAGTTCTTTCCATCCATGGTTCTATGTTTCCCCTGCACAATTTCCTAGATCATCATCATTCTTCTGAGTGGCCAGAAGGGATTTTCATGTCCCCAAGCCCTCCATTCACTGACCTGACTGTTGATGTGCTGAAAGCTTATCAAGAAGGAACAAACACACTTCCAGATTTTCTTGACTGTAAACTGCAACTGAACTTCAGCTCCAAGACATGGGAAAATGGCCAAGCGTGGGAATGATGGTTGAATGGTTTCAAGTTAGGCAGTCCAGTAGTTTGGATTGAACAATGCTTTGGCTGCAAAAAACTGTAGTGATAGAACATATGTTTGTCGTGCTTTGCTTTTGATCTTCTGCGCCAAGGTTGAGGACACTCTCCCAAGGGGGGAAGAAAAAAGGAAGAAGAACTGGACAGGAGAAAACTGACTTCACCCATCACTGAAATACTTCGTACCTGAAGCACAGCCACCTTGAGAGAAGAACATGGTGGTGGCCCTTCACAGTCACCTGATTAAGGGGCTTGGGTTTGGTCCTGACTCAGAGAGAAATACAACACCACCGAGAGGCCTCCCCACAGCACCTTAGCACTCGCAGCCAAGCCTGAGCTTGGCCCCAGCAGACATATAAGAAAAGATGACTGCCAGAGCCACCAAGAGGGCGGGAGGCCTGCTGTTGCCGGGTCCACCCGTGTGGATCACAATGACTGCATGAGGTCATGGAATGTTGAAGATGAAATGAAAGTAGCTCCCAAGTCACAAAGTCGCAAGCGGGTAGGCATCCTTTTGACAGTGTTCCCAGGGATAGAGCTATACCACTCTCCCTGATGAGTGGGAGAAGTAGCTTCCTCTCTCAGACAGAATTGGGGTCAAATCTGTGCATGTCCAATTCCCACCAAAGCCCACTCTCCCCAGAGCTTGCTGGGATGGAAGGATAACTACAATCTTCCCTGGAATTTGTCTTTGCAAGGGCAGGGTGTGCAAAGTTTGAGACAGAGGTGAATGGACAGGTGTGCTTCTTAGAGTAGCAGCAGAAATGTGGCAAGAAGCTGGCAGCAGCTCCCGAGAGGGCCCTGACACCATGGACAATGACGAGCCTCCTGAGCCCAACACGAAAGGTGAAAAAGCATCTCCTCTCTCACCACTTAGGCCCTTGGGGGCTGCCTCAGTGTAACAACCAGTGATCACATGGACTCTGGAGTCTCCATCTTTCCTTGCCTGGGACCCTCTAGAATCGGGGTGATGTGTTACTTTGACTTGGGTTCAGGGATTGGCAAGCAGGGAGTGAGAGAGCTGGATACAGTGATGTGCTCAAACTGGCTTATACTAGCTCTAGGTGACTTTAATGTTCATTTTGTACCCTGGTTGCAATAACGTCAGTAGCTCAAAATCAGACATGTTGGGAATATTTACAGCACATAAATTGGCTAACACTACAAATCAGGATGTTTTTCTGGAGAGCCAGAAGTTACACATTTACCAGCACTCCACTGGTTGGATGGAATTCCAAAATCATTTAACTAGTGAGGAAAGGAAAACTCAGAAATTCATAACTTTCCTAAGTGCACCCAGAAGTTCCATGGCTCAGCTAGAAGGAGAACACACATCTTCAAACTGCCAGGCCACCACTGCTTCACCCTAGATCACACTGACCTTGTTTCTGCCTAGGAAATAAATGGTGGGGCTTGGGTCTGTGGACAGAGACTAAGAAAGACACAGTCCTGCATGGACTCATCGGAAACCTACCATCCTAGAATCTGGGTGGTCAAAGCTTAAGACCCCTCCCAGCAAAGCTCAGACCTTCGAAAGCAGAGGGTGGCTGAGTCCTGGCAGGCCATGTGGTGCCCCCAAGCCCTCCAGTCTTCCTAACGCAGGTAGATTGACTCCTGGACCTTGTGTGTGGCTTCTGGGAGCTCCAGGCTGGTTCTAGGTCATTGGTCCTGGGGGTGGAAAAACCACATCTGGCAAGTGCAAGGGGTTGGTGTGAGGGACGCTCTGCTGCTACCATCAACCTCTCATCAAACAGGACAGTGTGAGGAGCATGTGTATTTAGTGCTAGCAATTAATTTCAACCCATGGGAGATTTTGCAAGCTCCTCTTTCTTCCTGTTCATAAATTAATTTTGGGTTGGAAGGAAGAGAAGCTAGGTCAAATTCTTAGGAATCAATTGATCCCTCTTGTTCCCTTAAACTGCTCCTGTTCCATTTTGGTTTACATTAGACCCATGTGGCCCCTGCCCTGCTCCTTGCCCTCCCCACCCCTATCAATGAGGACAAGTAGGCATTGGGGCACATCCTTTCACTTGAAAGAGTAACAGCAGACCCCGAAACCTATGCAACCAAATAAGAAGGGACAAGAGTGAGCAAAGAGCTGGTCTCCAAGGCGGGCCCAAACAGGGAATGGGGCAGGTGCAGCAGGACTCCTGAAAACAGGAGCAGGTGCTCAGCACAAGACGGTTCAGCCTTAAGACAGCCCTGGGTCAGAGCATGGAGTCACCAGGGGGCATTGGGAACCCTCTGGCCCAGCCGCAGAGGGAGGGCGCATTCCACACCACCTCAGAACCTTGAGCCCAGTGAGGCTGGGGGTCAAAGGCAGCCTCCAGGATCTGGAACCCAGAAAAAGGGAGCCAAGATGCAGGGAGGCTGGCAGGGGGTTCCATTCCCAGGACCAAGGAGTTGACTTTCTCTTCTAGATGAGTCTGACACTGAGACCTTGCTTGTGCCAGCATCCCAGAACAGTGACGAAACGCTCTACTGTGAGGCCGAAGCCCTCTCGACCGTTGAAAAAGAGAAGCCAGCCCGGGAGAATTCAGAAACAGACCTGGAGATAGAAGGTGGGAGAAGGCATTTGCCGGGGGATGGCGGTGGTCTCCTGCAGAAGCTGAAATCTGGTTTCCCGGGAACTGCCCCACCCCTCCTCTCCACAGCAGGCCATGGCTCTGATGGCATGTGGGCAGGATGCCTGCACCCAATTTTATACGACGGCCCCCCTCCCAGGCTTGCCTGTCTGCAGCAGCTGCAGTGCCCTGGCCTGCCTCCTGGGCAGTGTCATTGCCACAGCTGGTTGAAAGCTAAACCAGTAAATGCACTGGGATTTCTGGTTTTCTAAATGTTTCTCCATGTACCTCCTGGGAGGTAGGCATAATAATAATAATAATAACCCTCAGTTTTCTCAGGAGGAAACCGAGGCTCAAAATGATGGTTCATGTGGCCCAAGGTCATAGGGATCTTGCAGACCTATATTCCCCGAGTCCAGGTTCGCTGCCCCCCTCTCCACTCTGCTGATATCTAAGCTGCAGGGGCTCCTAGAGCGTTATCTGTAGTCCTTGCATCCAGGTGACATTTCTCCACTCACCTCAGAGTCCGCATTTCCCCCCACTGGAGATCCCCCGTGTTCCCGCTAAGTGTGCCTGAGCGTTGGGGACTGGCTAAGCTGGAGGGAAGACTCGTTGCAGATCACACTTCCGCCCTCTTCCTTCTCCTAGTTTCTCCAAGGAGGGAAGTGTCCAGGGGAGAATGCTGCCGGGCCCCTCGTACATCCCAGCCGAGGCCAGCCCTTTCTCTCCCGTGTTCTTGCAAGAGGCCACAGAGACTGCGGGAGGGGCAGGAGGCTATTCTGCCAATTTTAAACTGTGGGGCTCATCTGTGGAGAGTCAGCTCATGAACCTTCCCGCCTTGGTCAACAGACCACTTCACCCTCCTACACAGGCCTCCTGCCCCGCGTCCCCACCCCAGGGTGTCTTGTTGCTTTTTTCCCTGACTTCTTTTTTGCACTTCAAGGCTGCCACTAATGTTGATTTCCACACCTGATTTTATCTGATCAGAAGAGGTAACAGTAGAAACACTGGGTGTTGTACACCTGGCACTGGCTTCCATCTCACCCCCACCCCACCTCTACCCACCCCCAGTGACAGCATTGTCACAAGCTGCCTCTGAAATAGAGCCGCGGTGAATCTATCCGGAAAGGGCCAGGCCCTGAACACATCTGGTGCCAGCATCAAACAAAGCAAAATTAATCCTAAGGGCAGAGCCGGAGATTACCTGCCCTGCTTCGACAGACCCTAACTTCTAAGGGCTGAATTTGATGCCCAAAACTCAAGGCGCTGTGCTGGGACAGAGGCAATGTGGGGCTCAGCTGCTCCGGGGCCTCGTGCCCCTGCAGCTGGTGAGGAGATGCTGAGAACAGGGCAGGACAAGCTCTGTGGAGGGCAAGAAAAATGAGCCCGGACGGCAGGAGCAAGCCTCACCTGGACGGGGAAGCTGCAGAAGGGGAAGAGATGGGGGAAGAGCTTGCTCACCCACCACTGTTGTTTTTCCTACATAATAGTGGTTCTTCACTGGGACGATTTTGCTCCCCAAGGGACATTTAGCAAACTAAGGGGGCCTGGCACCAGCCCCTAGTGGGTAAAAGCCAGGGATCCTGCTAAATATCCTACAATGCCCAAGACAGTTGCCCACAACAAAGAATTATATGACTCAAAATGCCAATAGGGCCCAGTTTGAGATATCCTGCTCTACAACCAACCCAAAGAGAAGGTCAATCTGTAGCTCTGCCTGCAAAATAAGTTTCCCTGTGGATTTGGTGTCCTTTCACAGACAAGGCTTTCATTGTCTGCCTTAGGAAGGTTTGGGGTGCGCTGGCCAAAGGCCCTGGGATCCAAAGGAAAACAAGCAGAAGTAGACTGGGCTTGCCTAATGAGCACACAGCTGCTAGGGCCTCCCGAACCCAGGACGCCCCGTTTCCACTGACTCCCAGCCAGGCTGGTCTAAGGCTTAGGAACAAAGGCCCCCAAAGGGTGGGGATGGAGACGTGGACTCCCCATTCCTGCTAGCTGGTTTTCAGCACTGATCAGCTATGTGTAATCTAGAGTTAGAGTTTTTGTTGGTAAAGTCAGGGTGACAATCCTTTTTGTGAGGAAAAAATGTCACTGGAAGCCTTTGAAAAAAGGTAAGTCCAGTCAAATGTAAGTTTGTTTGTTTCCTACTGATTTCAGGTCTTCCCATCTTGCAATGTCTTGCCCTCTTGAAAAACCCACTCTGTCTTGCTTTGGTTATTTATCTGGTCCTTCCTCACTAAATCTTTAGTAAGTCTTTATTTATTACACACATTTTAATAGTGGCAATGAAACTAAAATTGAAATGGAGACCCCAACAGCCCTCAAAGATCATTCATTTTTGTCTGGTTTGGGCCCTTCAGAGTTGTCCCAAGGTGAGCTGGGCCTTAACTCACCCTTGATTGTTATTGGCTGCAGCCAACCCAGGAAGGTGGGAGTGGGGTCATACTGCCCCCTTCTTCTAGGAGAGCTTGGGCCTAAAAGCAGGGGCTTCATTTCTTACCCAAAGGGAGATGTCCATCTGGGCTTGCTGGAGTTAGGGTCTCCCTCTCCCGCCACTGGCTGACTTACCAGATTGGAGACACCATACATACACCTAGAGTACATTCCCCTGGGGACAGTTCCCCTGGCAGAGAGGGGACCAGGCAGAAGTGAAGGTGGCCTAGGGTTGGAGAGGAGAGGGGCAAAGGTGGAAGAAAGATCCTACTTCATCTTGTCTTTACAGATACTGAGAAATTTTTCACCACCGGACAGAAGGAGCTGTACTTGGAAGCCTGCAAACTGGTGGGTGTAGTGCCTGTCTCCTACTTCATCCGGAACATGGAGGAGTCCTACATGAACCTCAACCACCATGGGCTGGGACCCAAGGGCACCAAGGCTATTGCAATAGCCCTCGTGGTGAGCATGACTTGGTGGAGGTTGGGGGTGGGCAGGGTGGAGGCCTGAGATTCAGAAGGTCCTCCCCATGGGAGCCTAAATAGAAGTCTGTATGACCGCCCTCTCATAGCTCTGCTTAACTGCCAGCTGATTTCCCCAACAGGCATGGACTCCCCTTTAACACCTGGGAAGGATGCTGCTAGGGCCCTGGGCCTTGGAAGTCCATGCTCCTTCCTATTCAGGAAGCAAAGGCACAGGCCCGTGGGCCTGGGAAAGAGGCTGGGCCAGGCTTGAGCCCAGGCACTAATGTTTGAGCACAGACCAGAACGCCAGTCTGGTCTCAATCCCAAAGCTCGCCTTTGCTATAAACGGGTTTACTACTGAGATTCTTGAGACCACACTGTACAGCAGATCGTGTTTTTCCCACAGGAGTAATGTTATCTCACAGGCTGGTGGGAACGAACAAGGACTTGACCTTGAACCCATCATAGCTTTATATAATTATAATTGAATGAGTACAAAATTGACTTTTTTCACAGAAAAACAGAAAATTTAACAACTGTATGTCAGCACAATACTTTTTGTCAGGAAAGTAAAGAGAAGGTTTGATATAGCTCAGGGTTTTTTTATTTGTTTGTTTTTTGTTTTGTTTTGTTCTGTTTTTTTTTTTTTTTGAGAAAATATGACAGCATTGGGGCTATGCATATGCCCATTAAGAAGTTACGTGACAATACAAAAAAATTTAAAAAAGAAGTTACGTGAAATGTGAGATGGTTCTATTTTCAGGAGGGCAGAAGGAAAAGGAAGGATGAGCAGAAAAAGAACAAAGCCGTCTTGAAATATATTGAGGGTTGATGTATTGATTAAGGAAGCATTTGGCGCATCAGTACCCCTTGAGTTGCATAGGGTAAGAAGGACAACAAGGAGATCGTCTCAGGAGTTGGATCACTTGTTTGTTTTTCTTAGTAACAGTAGTTTCTATTGAAGTTTTTTTCTTCTCTGAGTCTCTGCATCTTGCATTTGACAATCATAGTGACATTATGGCATGCTAGACTTTTATTTACCATTTGCATTGTTTAACTTTTCATGGGTTTGTGTTTCCTGGTTTAGTTTAAAAGCATGTTGAGGGGGCAGATGTGGCTCAAATGGGTGGCATCCGTCTCCCATATGGAGGAGGGACCTGGATTCGATCCCTGGGACCTCCTGGTAAAATAAAGAAAAATATAGAAGGCATGCGGGCCACCAGGCCCCACGAGCAGGTGAGCCCCTAGGCCCCACGTGCAGGAATGCCAGGCCCCGCCAAGCCATGCATCAAGATTATGACGTAACAGGAGAGTGACACAAGGGAGAGCCAAGATGAGACACACTGAAAAACCAGGAACTAAGGTGGCGCAGGTGGCAGAACGTCTCTCTCTCTCACATTGGAGTTTCCCAGGATTGAATCCTGGTGAAGACATGAGGAGAAGGATGAGAAGAGAGGTCAGGAAACAGACATAGAGAATTGCCCAGTGAATGGACACAAAAACAGCAAAAAAAAAAAAAAAAGGGGGGGGGGGAGTTTAAAAATGGATAAAAGTAAATAATAAATCTTTTTTTAAAAAAAAAGCATGTTGAGAGTAAAGATCGTATTTCATACTTATTTGTATCTATCCCTACCCACCTAGCACTCTGCCCTTGAGCCTGTGGAGAGCAGGTCCATTGAGAGCAAGGCTTGTCTTTGGGCATTGTCATTTCCCCAGCAGTTTGCACAGAGGGTGACAAATAGAAATGAATGTGGAAGGAGTTGGTGCCTGGGCCTGCCATTACAAACTGCTGCTGCTTTATGACTCTGCAAGTGGTAGTCCAGCCCAGGTTTCTGGACACTGTGATAGCACCTAGACTTTTGGGGCTGCAGAGACTTGGGAGGTCACCTTAGCCATCTCTTGTCTTTGCGCACAAGTGAATTTTGCCTACCCCAAAGAGCTGAGACCAGGAAAAGACAATCAGTCCATGAAGCCACTGGGTGAACCATCCCGCATTTCAATAGCTTGCACCGTCACATTTTCCTTTTTCTTGGTGAGAGAAACAGTCACTGGAACTCTTGGTCACATTTGTCACCCCTCTCACTGCTTGGTGGGCTTCACAAATACCCAAATCCAAAGAGTTATCTGTTCTCCGTACCTTCCTATTCTTGGAAAGAGGGAGAGAATAAAAATTCTGGTTAGAGTTAATCCCAGTTCCTCAGACTGCAGTGTAAACCATGTCCCCCTGCCTATCTGCCAGGGGAAATGCAGACTAGCTTGGACATAACTTTAATATTTAAGCCCAACTCCTTCCAAACAGCCTTACGACAGCTTCCTGATTTAGAGAGAGTACTAGGTAAGACTTAGCCTAAACTAGAATAAAGGCCTCTGAAGGAAGCAAAGTGAACGCTTCAGAGGACCTCCTTGCAAAAGTCTTTGTTTAAATATGCTCATTATGCATCGTTTTCTTCATCTTGGAGTAACAGTTTTCTTTTCTCCCAGGTAAACAGTTCAAACATGTTCAGCTCATCCTTTTTTTTTTAAGATTTTTATTTATTTATTCATTTATCCCCCCCCGCTGCCCGTGCTCGCCGGGCCAGCCAACCACGCCGTGCGGGCGGGCCTGCCCCCACCAGGAGGCCCCGGGAACCGAACCCGGGGCCTCCCATATGGTAAACGGGAGCCCCACTGACTGAGCCACAGCCGCTTCCCACAGCTCATCCTTGTACCTCTTACTTTTCAGGGATTTAAATGTTTTATTGTGTCTCTTTTAAATTCCCCCAGGGCACTCTTTCTGGTCCAGGGGCCCAGAGTAAGCATATTATCCTAGCAAGGCCCAGTGGGATGGAGCATCTTCTATGCTACTGCCTGTTCCCATTCACTCCTCCAGAATTCCTAGCCTGGATCTGCACACTCTCTGACATGACTGGGAGGTTCAAAAGAGGGGACAAGGAAAGCGACTGTGGCTCAATTGGTTGGGCTCCCGTTTACCATATGGGAGGCCCTGGGTTTGATTCCTGGGGCCTCCTGGTGAAGGCAAGCAGGCCCACGCGGTGTGGTGTGTTGATGGGCCCGTGCAGTGCGGTGAGCTGGCGCAGCAAGATGACGCAACAAAAGAGAGACAAGCAGACACAGAAAAACACAAAGCAAATAGACACAGCGAGCACAAGCAGCAAGGGGGGGACAAATAACTAAAAATAAATCTTTGAAAAAAAAGGTGGGGGGGGGACAAGTTCTGGCAATGGCAGGGAACTGGCTTCATCACCAACCAACTCTGTGTGTCTTTCTCCTCCTTTCCTTGTGGTGGTCAAAGTCCAACACGACTATTATTAGCCTGGAGCTGGAAGACAACTGCATCATGGAAGAGGGCATCTTGAGCCTGGTGGAGATGCTCCATGAGAACTACTACCTCCAGGAGATGGTACTATGTCCTTCTCTGCTTGCTCCTACCACCACATCTGGGGCCTCGGAACCCACTAGAGACAAATCCAGAGGCCCCTGCCCAAGCCCAGGCTCGTCTCCGGGCTGTCCACAAGCAGTCCGGGGGCTCCTCTGTCCTGGAAGAGGATCACCATGCATCAGAGGCTGGCCGAGGGGACCTGTGTTTCCTGTGGCCATGGGAAACCCTAAGAAACCATTTCTGTCTGAATTATGTAGCCCCTAATGGTTAAACTCACCTCTATATAGTGGCCTTAACAGTGAACTTTTCTAAGAAAATTAAGAACAAAATAATTTCATAAAATACAATTTGCCAGTTAAAGTATGAGGGCTAAAATTAGGGATGTGGGGAGTCATTGAAAGTCAGCTTCAGAGAAAACCAAGACCAGCCCCAGGGTCTCCCAGCAAATCATTAGAAGAGCCTGGTCTGGAACCAGGTTTCCTGCTTCCCTTCTCCCGGTGCTTTGGACAACTCCAATCCTCCCAGTCCTGTCATCCCAGTCCCGCGCCCCACCACAACCCTACTCCCTCACTGCAGGCCTCAGAGAAACACCACCCTGACATCAGTTGCTAATGAGGGTCCTTCCATGGGTTTTTACATACTCAAGTGTTTTCTTGCCTTTTAGAATATTTCTGGCAATAATCTTGGTTTGGAGGGGGCTAGAATCATCTCGGAGTTTCTCCAGAGAAATACATCTTCACTCTGGAACCTTCAGCTTTCAGGTGAGCCCATGAATAGAGGAAGGTGAAGACATTCGGAAATCAAAGGGAGAGAAGAATGGGAAGAGCAGAGAAGCCCAGGGCCTAATCGAACTAAACCAGGTCCTTCTGGTCTCAGAGACCAGAACACTGTGCTACACCCTGCTAAAGCCTTCCAGCTGTCCTTCCCCAACCCACCGCTTTCCTTGACAAACATGCCTCTGACTCATGAGATATACACTCTTCCCTCTTGCAGTACAGCTTGAAATTCTCTGCCCCCAGATATCTGCATGGCTTACCTTCTCACTTGACTCATGTCTCTGCTCAAATGTCATCTCCTTAGAGAGGAACTCCCTGACCACCCTATCAAAGCAGCAACTCTCCAAGACAATCATTCACTATCCTGTTTTCCTGCTTAGTTTTTCTTTACAGCATTTATGACTACCTGACCCTCTATTATATGCCTATTTTCATTAGTTTATTATCTGTCTCTCCCACTAGGAAAAAAAAGTCACTTGAGAATTCTAGTTCCCACAGACCCCTCCTCCCTCAGGTTTAGGGTTTGAATTTATATTATCTGCAGGGTTCTGGAACCCCTAAGACTTGACATTAACATAAAAATCAGTCCATGCTGGTAATACCCTGAAACATGCAACAGAAACAAATATAAAATCTCTTTGGAGGGACACCTCTTCACCCTTGGCTGCTCAGAATTCACACAGAAAAAAGCCCATTAAAGGGAAGCGGCTGTGGCTCAATCAGTGGGGCTCCCGTTTACCATATGGGAGGCCCCGGGTTCGGTTCCCGGGGCCTCCTGGTGAAGGCAAGCCCGCCCGCACGGCGTGGTTAGCTGACCCAGCGAGCACAAGCAGCAAGGGGGAGATAAATGAATAAATAAATAAAATCTTTTAAAAAAAAAAAAAAGCCCATTAAAGATGGGCTCTTAGTTCAAAATTGCAAACTACACAAGGAAACCAAATACCATGAGAGTTAACAAACAACAAATGGCAGGATTAGACCATGAAGAATTTCAGAAGATAGAATTATCAGATACAGACCATAAATAGAGTGACCATATAGTTTATCATCCAGATTAAATAAGGTCACTATTAACTAACTAGAACTGTCCAGGTAAACTGAGATATAGTGCACCCAACGATAAAGTATGTTTAATATGATTAAGAACATTAAAAAATTTTAAAAAAACATAAGAAAAGAACAAAGTACTATTTTTAAAAAAGACCCCAAAAAACAAAGAGATTTCTAGAAATGAAAATTTGTCATTGAAATTTAAAATTCAATGGAGGGGAGCAGATGTAGCACAAGTAGTTGAGCACCTGCCTCCCATGTACAAGGTCCCGGGTTTGATACTTGGTACCTCCTAAAAATAAAACAAACAAACAAATGAATAAACCAACCCTCATTGGAGGGCAAATGTAGCTCAGTGGTTGAGCACCTGCTTCCCATGTATGAGGTCCTGTGTTCAATCACCAGTACCTCCTATTAAAAAAAAAAACAACTCAGTGGATGATGATGATGGACAACCCTTATCCCAAAATACAGAGAGTATCTACAACTGCAAGCAAAACAGTTCCTTCCATCTGCGCCATAAGATCTAAGCCCCCTCTCTATTCTGAGGTAGAGTGGGCATCACCATCCCCAAATCCTCAAGTTTGAGGAATGAACAAACATATGGGGGAATGCAACTGTGTACAAAGTAAACTTATTAATATTGTAGTAATGGAAGAATATGTGACATTGATATAAAGATAGTGGTTACAAGAGTTTCTGAGGGGAGGAGAAGGGAATAATAAGTGGAATATGGGGCATTTTTAGGGCATTGGAATTAAGTGTAATCCACAATATAAACTATAGAACTTCAATAGTAGCAAAGCTCCAATATTCATTCATCATTTGTAACAAAGGATGTAGGAGGGGGAGGGGTGGGGTATATGGGAAACCCTTAAACTTTTGATGTAACTTTTCTGTAACCTAAAACCTCTTTAAAAATAAAGTTTATGGGAAGCGGCTGTGGCTCAATCAGTAGGGCTCCCGTTTACCATATGGGAGGCCCTGGGTTCGGTTCCCGGGGCCTCCTGGTGGGGGCAGGCCCGCCCGCGCGGCGTGGTTGGCTGACCCGGCGAGCGCAGGCAGCAAGGGGGGGATAAATGAATAAATAAATAAAATCTTTAAAAAAAATAAAAATAAAAAAAAAAATAATAAAGTTTATTAAATTAAAAAAAAAAAAAAAACAAAAAACCTCAATGGACAAATTCAACAGCAAATTAGACACAGCTAAGTAGAAAATTAATGATCTGGAAGATAGATAAAAAGATATTTTATCTATCTTTGAGGCATAGGAAGATAAAGATATAGAGAATATAAAAGATAGGTCAACAGACATGAAAAAGAGAATGAACAGACCCACTGTTAATAGAAGTTCAAGAAGAAGAGAATGGGTGAGAAACAATATTTGAACAAATAATAGCTAAGGCGTTTCCTAAATTGAAGGATTCTCAGATACAGGAATCCTACTGAGTTCTAAGCAAGTTAAACAAATAAAAAATTCACATCTGAATATTTCATAGTGAAAACACCTAGAACAAGAAGATTTTAAAAGTATCCAGAGAGAAAATACGGAGAGATATTATATATCAGGTATTATTCTCCAGCCCCCTTTTTGTACTCTAAATATATCTTGGATTTCTTTCCATGCAGAACAAATAGATTTATCTTGTTCTCTTGAACTTCTGTGCTGAGTAGTATTCCATGGTTGTCACTTAGTTTACTTAACATCTCCCTGTGGGGGTAGGGGGGGAAGGGCACATTTAGGTCATCTCCAATTTTTTCAATCTTTCAAATAATGTTCCAAAGAACTTTCTTGTACATGCATCTTTTGGGGCACATGTTTTATTATTTCTAGATACATACCCAGGAACAGAATCACTGAATGTAAAGATATTCCCATTTTTGTGAAGTTTTAAATTCATTTCCAAATTTCCCTTTAAGAAGACTGTGTCAGGTTATGATTCCACCAATGGAATATCTGTTTGCCTATACCATTCTCAAAATGTTATTAGCGAGTTGTGAGTCAGAATGGTTAAATGTGTAGGTGCTGACCTCACAATGCCTGCATTCAAATCTCAGCTTTGTTTTTAAATAACACTGGGCAAAGTTATTTAACCCTACTTTGCCTCATTTTTCTCGTTTGGAACCTAAAGATAATTATATTACCTACTTCAGACAATGATTGTGAGGTTTAAGTGAATTAAATTCTAAAACACCTGGAATGGAGCCTATTGCATAATAAGTGTTAATCACTATTATTATCTTTATTATATTCCATATTGCTATTGACTATTACAGCCTCTTTTCAGATGTTTATTTCTTCTTCTGTGAAATACCAATTGATATATGAGGTCGTTTGTATTACTGAGTGGTAGGAATTCTTTATATATTATAGATATTCATCTTGAATGTTATAATATTATATATGACTTTGTTTGTGGTATTTTTTTATACAGGAATTTGTATATTGTTGTCAGGTTCATCAGTTTTTTCCTTATGTATTTAATTTTTGTAGACTTGCTTTAAAAATATTTCCTCTGTAACCCTTGACTACTCTAATAAAATATATATATATTTCCCACTTCAAAATTATAAAATATTTTCCTTTGTTTTCTTTAAATATTTTTTTTTTTAAGATTTTATTTATTTATTCATTTATCCCCCCCTTGCTGCTTGTGCTCTCTGGGTCAGCTAACCACGCCGTGCGGGCGGGCTTGCCTTCACCAGGAGGCCCCGGGAACCGAACCTGGGGCCTCCCATATGGTAAACGGGAGCCCTACTGATTGAGCCACAGCCGCTTCCCTCAAATATTTTTATAATTTTGTTTTTGTGTACACTTAGATCTTCAATATATCTGGAACTTAAAATTTTTGTTTTTGATATGACATAGGAATCAAACATATTTCCAAAATGGATAGCCAGGTGCCCTAGTATCATTAATTGAATAATACATCCTTTACTGACTAATCTGAAATGCCATTTTTATCAGATATTAAATTCCCATAAAAATGTATGTCTTTTTCTTGATTCTCTATTCCATTTCATTAATCCATTTGTCTAGTTCTCTCAACACTACCATGCTTTTTTGTTTCAATGTTTTTGTTTGTTTCTTTCTTTCATTGTGTTTTTCTACAGTGTTTTAATATTTGTTTAGAATATTAAAGTTATATAACAAATTATATAGATATCTTAGTATAATATCATAGCAGTAATCAATGTAATATATTAATCATATACTATTTAATATATTAGTAATAAAATATAATATTATAAAACATATTTTGTCTTTTTTGTTTTTTTGTTTTGTTTTGTTATTTTGTTGAGGTACAGGGGGCCAGGGATTGAACCCAGGACCTCATATGTGGGAGGCCAGCACTCAACCACTGATCTACATTGGCTTCCCTGAGTTGGTTCTCTCATTTGTTTTGCTTGTTCATTTTTGTTTTTTCAGGAGGCACCGGGAACTGAACCCAGGACCTTTCATGTGGGAGGCAGGAGCTCAACCACTTGAGCCACATCCTCTCCCAAATTTTTTTTATTTGATTGGTAAAAGTCTGGCCTTTTTCAAAGTAATCTTGTCTATTCTTGTGCAGTTTCTCTTTCAGTTGAATTTCGGAATGATTTTGTCAAGGTCTTTAACATAATGTTAACATAATGCTGAAAACTCTCTGTAAAAGTATAAATTACCCAGCCTTATCCCAGACTGCTGACTAGAATCTTTAGGGAAGGGATCTGGGAGTCTATTTTATCACATTTCCCAGGTGAGTCTCTTACAGCCAGCCCTGCACTATTTGTAACCACTGAGGTGAACAATAATTTGAGTAGCTTACTAACTCATTTTATTGTGCTGGCCCCATGCTCACCCAAAGAAGTATTTGTGTTCCAGTGGATGCATTCAGTCATTCATTCATTCACTCAGTAAACATTTATTGAGCACCTATAATGTGCCAGCACTGTTAAGGTGCTAGAGATACAAACGTTGTTAAGAAATGGTCCTTGCCTTCATGAAGTTCATAGTCCAGACACATTTGGAAGAGATTTAGCAAAGCTCTGCTGCTCAGCTGCCAGGTCAACTTTTTTTTTTTTTTTTTTAGGTACCGGGACAAGTACCTAAATGAACCCGGACCTTATAGGTGGGAAGCCGGTGCTCAACCTCTGAGCCACATGGGCTCCCCTGAGTTGGTTTTTTTGTTTGTTTTGCTGGTTGTTTGTTTTTTTTTGTTTTTTTTCAGTAGGCACCAGGAACCGAACCCAGGACCTCCCATGTGGGAGGTGGGCACTCAACTGCTTGAGCCACATCCATTCCCCTCAACTGGGTTTTTAACCATCACTCTTCCTTTTCTCCCTTTTAGGAAACCAGCATTTAAAGGAAACTCCTCCATCCCAAATCCCCAATTAAGCTAAGTTTTCAAGTGTGGAGCAGACTACCTTCCTTTTAAAGTATTGTAAAAACTTACCTGGGCTCTAGAACAACTGACAAACAACCCTCAGATAAAGATAAATGAATGCTTTTTTATTTCCTCTTCCCCTGGGAACTGCTATTATTTGCTCTTTCCAGAGTTCAAAGTCGAAATGTGTGCATAAGGCTTTGTCACCAACCCTTTAGACTGCTTAGCAGCCAACCCCAGTCCTACCCGGCTTGGGTGAGGCAAGAGCGGCACTCACCTCAGTCGCAAAATTTAAGGGGACACCGAACAACTCAGTAAACAAGAAAAACACTATCTCAGCACAATATTTTTTAAAATCAAAATTAATGTGAAAAATTCCACAGTTCAGACAGGGATGAGATTAAGGTGAGGCGCATGAGGCCTAGCTGTGCCGAGTGTGGGGTCAGGCGCTGACTTTAAAATTTTGTTCCTTGTAGATATTCTGCATTAGTTTTGACTTTTAAATATATTGCATTAAGATATTATTTGTCTTGATTCTTGAGCTTTTCAGTACCCATGGCAAGGGCTTCCCTCACCTCACCCTAGTCCGGGCCCTGCTGCTTAGTCATTGTGTTAGCATTTTTAAATAATTTTACAGATTCTAGGCACTAGGCTAGGAGTAGCTGCTGCCAATGAAAGCACAGGGTATCGTGGACCCAGTCCTGGAACTTCCTTAACAGTCATGGCAGAGAGAGAAGGAAAAGTTAAAGGAGATAGTAAATAGTTGCCTTTTTTCCTCCTGTTTTCTTCTGTACCCATATAATATTTGCTTTAAACCCTTGCCACCTTTTTTCTATATCCAATTGTTCCCAAGGGAAGAGGTGGCAGAGCTAGGATATGGGGGGGCAGGGGGAGCCATGGTGCGGAGTGCAGTGCTGACCCACCGCCCTCACTGCAGGAAATAACTTCAAGGAAGAATCCGCAGAGCTGTTCTGTCAAGCCCTGTCGGTAAGATGCAAGAGGGGCCACCAAGCCATGTGGGAATGTCCCCGTGGGGCCACGGGCATGGTTTAGGGGAGACAGTGAGCCAAACGCTCAACAGTGAGGGGCCTGTTGTGATGGCACTAAATTCCCCCTGCAGCCATCCAGTAAAGAAACGAGTAAGAACTCGCCTTCAGTCCCACCGCCCTGAGAGAAGTGAGACATCTGTGGACCGCTAGAGGACAAACATAACCTCTCTTTCCACTTGTTCTTTCTCCAGTCCAATTACCGAATTAAGAAACTGGATCTCAGTCACAACCAGTTCTCTGATAAGGGAGGAGAGCAGCTGGGACAGATGCTCGGTAAATCTCCCACGCCGCCGAGGGAAGCGGCCAGCAAAGAGGGAGGGACTTGGGGAGAAGCGCTCGTCAGGGTTGTATTTTCTTTTCATTTTTAAAAATTATTGACTTGTCTGGTTATAAAAGTAATGTAAACAACAGCTAAAACACATTTTAAATGGACAAGGGAAGTAAAACATTAAAACGATTAGAAAAACATAGAGAAAAATAGCTTGATGACTGCAGGAAGGCTGAGGATTATTAAATGTGACACTGTAAGCAAAAACTATAACAAAAATGAGTCATGTATTTGACAGCAATAAATTTAAAATATGTGTATGATAAAAAAAAACACCATGAACAAAGTTAAAGGACAGGGACAGGGAGAAGATATTTGCAACATTTATACAATATAAAAGTTTAGTGTTCAGAATATTGATGATCAATTAGATGATGATAAAGACTCCAGTAAAACACTGATCAAGGCATAACAAGAATAAAAGAAGAAACCCAAATGCCCAGCCTCTTTAGTAATTAGAGAAACACAAAATAAAACAAGAGTCTCCTTATCAGCTACAAAATCAGCTGCAAAAATGTTAAAGTCAGCAAATATCAAATGTTTTGGACACATGGAGAAATAAGAACACTCACACACTGCTAAATGACCTTGGAGAGCCATTGGACAGTATTTAATACAACTGAAGATGTATCTATTCTACATGCAGCAATTCCCCTTTGCGTATCTCATCACACATACCCAGAGAGAGATGTCTCAGAAGGTTCGTTGCATCATTGTTATAAAAGAGAGAACAACAGAAACAGCCTAAATGTTCATCTCTGGGAAATGAGTGAAAAGCTGTGGATATCATTACTTGAGGCGGGGAGGGTGTGCTGCTTTAGATGGGGCTGTGAGAGAAAGCCCCATAGAGCAGGTGGCTTTTTGCTGAGACTGGAAGAGCAAAGAAACAATCCTGCTAAGTTCTAGAGGTGCAGCAGCCCAGGCAGAAGGAAGGGAGCTTGGCATGTTTGAGGAACCTGGAGTGGGGCACAGCATCGGGCTTTGTGGGCGTTGCCTAGGTGGAGTCTATTTTACCCTAAGTGGGATGGAAAGTCATTGGAGGGTTATGAGTTGGGGAGTGACACAGTGTGATCTGTGTTTTTTAGAAGCGCTCCTCTGTCTGCTGTGTGAAGAATGTATTAGAGGAGGACAAGAATGGAAGAAGGGAAACCATTTAGGAGGATATTGTGATAGTCTGAGCAAGATGTGAAAATAGCTTAGACTAAGGGTGGGGCTAGTGTTGGACAAGATTGGATGGATTCAGAATATATTTTGGAGATGAAGCCAAAAGGACTTGCTGATGGGAAGGTTGAAAGGGAGAAATATTGACTCTTGGTTATTTTCTTCAGCTACTGGTTGGATGGTGCTGTCATTTTCTTGGGTGGAGAAGTCTCAGGAGTGATAGGCAGAGAGGGGGCAGGAGTTGGGAATCAAGATTTCCATTTTTGCCATGTAATGTTTGTGGTGCTCATTCGACACCTGCATGGAGATTTTAGGCAAACAGTTCATGCTATAAGTTTATTTATTTATTTATTTATTTTAAGATTTTTATTTATTTATTCATTTATCCCCCCCCCTGCTGCCCGTGCTCGCCGGGTCAGCCAACCACGCCGTGCGGGCGGGCCCGCCCCCACCAGGAGGCCCCGGGAACCAAACCCGGGGCCCCCCATATGGTAAACGGGAGCCCCACTGATTGAGCCACAGCCGCCTCCCCACTCTATAAGTTTAGAGCTTGATGAGGAGGTAAGGACTGGAGGTGTAAATTTGGGAGTCATCAGCATATAGGAATATTTAAAACCATGGGACAAGATGAGGTCAAATAGGGAGGGGTGTAGGTGGCCGTAGCACAGAACCCTGCGTCACACCAATGTCTTTAGATTTTGCTGAGAGGAAGAAAAGCCTGCAAAGGAGGGTATCAGTCCAATAGGAAGAAAAGCTGGAACGTGAGATACCAAGGAGCCAGGTGAGGGAGTGTTTCCAGTCGGCTGTGTCAAATGTTGCTTAGAGGTCAAAGATGAGGACAGGAAAGTGCCCACAGAATCTAGCAACACGGGAGACCTTGGTGACCTTGGAAAGTGCTGATTGAGTGAGTGGGTGAGTGTGGAGACCCCCCTGGAGTGGGTTGAGTTGAAAATGGGATGCAAAGAAGTGAAAATAGCAGTATAGACAACTCTTTCCAGAAGTTCCACTGAGAAGCCTGGAACAGAAAGAGGGGGCTGGGGGGAGGGGGTAGTGGAAGGGAGACAGAGAGTCCAGGCAGGGTTTTTAAGGATGAGAAATACTGACAGGGGAAAAAATCCAGTGAAACTGATAATGCAGAAGAGGGAAGAGTTAATTACAGGAACAGATTCCTTGTGAAGGCTGGAGGCTATGGCATCTAGAACCAAAACAGAGGGGGTGGCCTTGGACCACTCATTGAAATGAGGCCAGGTGTGGGTACAGGTGCAGGTAGGTTGGTGCGTTCTGTGTTGGGATTTAAGGAGCACCCCCATCTCGTTGTTGCTATCTTCTTAGGGAAGTCTGAGACATAATCTTCAGAGTGGGGTTGAGGGTGATGGATTGAGGAGAGAGGAGAAGGTGTAAAACAGCATTTAGGCAGAGAGAGTCAAACACTAGGGAAGGTGTGGAGGAACTCTTGGGCAGTATGAGTCTCCATCTGGAAACTGAGGCCATAAGTTTACGATGAAAGAGCCAGCATTCTATCTTAATATGGTTACAATCATACTATAGCGGCAGCTTTAAAAATATTTGCTCTTATTGCTGCTTAAGCTACACAGTTAAGTGATTACTGTGTGACTGGCACAATGCCATGCATTTTACATCAATCACCACAAAAACCCTATACAGGTTAATATATCCAATTTGCAGATAACACAGAAGAGGAGAAGTGACCTGCCTAAGGTCACCCAGTTAAGTGGTAGGATCAGAATTAAAATTTAAATTTTATGGCCATTTAAAAGATGCATGTGTGCAAGCTATAACTTAAGTGAGGTCATTGGAAATGAAGAGGAAATATGGATAAGAAGAGAGAGAGGGGAGGGAAGGATAAAGGAAAAAGGGGGTTGAGAAAGAAAAAGTGGGGATGAGAAAGAGAGAAGGCAGGAGAAAATTTGTTCTCAAAATAATAAGGTTTTGTGCACTTTACCAAAGTACATCCTGGTGGTTGTACTTTATGCACTGTCCATAAAATAATAAAATACCAAATAAAATAAAATGAAAAATAATACCCTCTTCCTGTGCCTGAGACCCGAAGGTGATTCTCCCCACTCAGTAATGGCTCAAAAGGGTGCCTTCCAATGATGTCCTCAGCAACGCTGCCCCCCAACCATCCCAATGAAAATGACATGGCAATGTGTTTTAAATATGGATGGTGTTTTCCCAGTCCTAAGTAACATGTAAAAAAAAGCATCTTTAAGTTTAAAAAATAGAGTGATTTCTGTGCAAACAGTTTCAAGACAAGCCTGATGGCTCCCACTTCCAATTGATTGTGTCCCTCAGGCTTCCTAGACTAAAATTATGCAGCCACCTCTGCTCCCATGTGTCTTCAAGCAAAGGACACCATGTGACGTAATGCACTATGCCCAATGCAGCCTCCCCACAGTAAACCCAGCCACTGAAGTTAGATCTTATATCTCCAGCTATTTTAATGGTTGTGTAATATTCTACCAGATGGATATTTATAGCATACTTAATCCTTCCCCTGTGAGTCACAAGCGTTACTTTTGTAAGTGATGCCCTGGTGAACATCTACAAGCATATTCTGTCTCCTCCTTAGGTAGAGCCTTAGAGGTGACATGACATTGCTGTGTGATAGCATAGACACAGTTTAATGGGAAATATATGTAACCTGTCTTAGTCAGCCAAAGGGGTGCTGATGCAAAGTACCAGAAATCTGTTGGCTTTTATAAAGGGTGTTTATTTGAGGTAGAAACTTACAGTCCCAAGGCCATAAAGCTTAAGTTACTTCCCTCGCTAGAGTCTGTTGCCACATGTTGGAGCAAGATGGCTGCCAGTCTCTGCAAGGGTTCAGCCTTCCTCTTCCTCCTAAGGCTCCATGGTCCCAGCTCCTTCTGTTCTCCCCTTTAGGCTAGCATAAGGCTTGTCTCTCTCCCCCAGGCTCGTTTCTTTGCAGGCTTTCTCAGCAGTTCAGGGCTCTGGTCTCTTCCGCTGCAAATTATCAGGTGAATGGCTCAGTTTTCTCCCTGGGGCTCCAGCGTCCAAAACTAAATTTAAACTCTCTGTGTTCTCCTCCATGTATTTACTTCCTGGGGCTCCAGCATCAAAACTCAACACTCTCCTCTGCCATGTCTTTTCCTCTCAACGTCCTACTGACGTGGCCGAATCAAAGACTTAATCATAATTTAATCAAGTAAAAGTGAAACCTCTGAATCTAATACAATCTAATATACCCAGAGGAACAGACCAGTTTACAAACATAATCCAATATCTATTTTGGGGGGGCAGATGTGGCTCAAATGTTTAGGAATCCATCTGTGATATGGAGGGACCTGGGTTCAATCCACGGGACCTCCCAGTAAAATACAAAAATATATATATAGAAGGCACACGTGCAGCCTGGCCCCACACGTGGGCGTGTCAGGCCCCGTGGAGCCATGCAGCAATATGGTGACGTAACAGGAGAGAGACACGGGAGAGCCAAGACGAGACACACCGAAAACTGGGAACTGAGGTGACACAAGTGACCACATGGGAGGTCCCCAGGATTGAATCCCAGTGAAGACTGGAGGATAAGTACGAGAAGAGAGGGCAGGAAACAGACACAGAGAATTGCCCAGCGAATGGACACACAAAAAAACAGCAAAACGGGGGCGGGGGGGGTTAAAATGGATAAAGTAAATAAATATATATCTATTTTTGGAATTCATAAATAACACCAAACTGCTACATGACCTGACGGCATTTGCCGACTGGACTACACCAATTTACTGGCTACCTGCTATATATGAGTATGATTAATTTACTACATCTGTGCCAGCATTGTGTTTAATTAAAAACTGAGAAAACATTACCTAATTTACTTGGCATGACCATTGAGCAATCCTCATGTCCAATGTCATGGATTTCTGTTAAGACTTGGTTCTTTGGGGCGAGGGGAATGCTAAGATGACGTCCCTCTCCCCAAGCCCTCAATGTAGGGCTCCAGGTACTGGATCTGAGCTGGAATCACTTCCACATACGGGGAGCTGTGGCCCTGTGCAGTGGACTCCGGGTAAGGCCTTCTCTTGGAGTGGGGTGCTGAGCCCGGGTGAGGATAGCCACAGCGCCCTGCCCTGCCATCCTGAACCTCTTCCTCCTGGTCCCCGTGATGAGGGCACACTGAGCTCTCATCAAGCGTTTTCCACTCTCTTGGTCTCCCTCCCACAAATCCTGGACACCCTTCATTATTTAGTATAAATCCTGCCTAGGTGAATCCATCCCGCTGGGGGCGACCTTTGGGGCACTTCAAGAGGGCAGTTGGATTAGGGGGTAGGGAATGGCCGGCGCACAAAAGGAACCCCTGTACTTGGGCCTCTGAGCCCAGCTGGGCGGGACCTGGGAAGAAGCTCTGGCAGAGTCTTCGCCTCCCCGGGGCACCACCGCGGGCCCAGCCCGGACCACAGAAGGGGATGGAAAGTGCGACCCGTTTGCCTGGGCAAGCCGCATGCAATCTTGATGCTGGTTCTGTTCTCCCCTCTACCTGAAGATGAATGTGACCCTGCAGACACTGGATCTCTCCATGAACGGCCTTGGGAATGAAGGGGCTCTGGCCCTGGGGGAGGTCCTCAGACTCAACAGCTCCCTGACCTACCTGGACATCAGCAGCAACGACATCAGCAACGAGGGCGCCGCCAGACTCAGCCGGGGGCTGGAGTACAATGAGCACCTCAAAGTCCTGAAGGTGAAGCCTTTACCTGCCCTGGGAACGGGCCAGTGCATGTGTGTGTGTGTGTTGGGGTGGGGGCAGCAGGATGATGGGACTGGATGGTGCTGGAAAGAATTGTTGGGAGCATCTATCTGCCTTATACTTTATATGTGAATATAATCTTGACTGTCGCTTTGTGGTGAACTCGGGGCACCTTCATCCTTTAATCTCTCAGCAGGTGCATTGCAGGCATCTCCTAACCAGTCTCCCTTCCTCCTGCCGGGGTCCTCTCCAGCCTTTCCTCCGCGTGGTGGCCAGAGTGTGCGTTTTAAATACAAACTTGATCCCGGACCTGACTCTCTTCCAGCCTAAACCCTCCAACATCTTCCTGTTGCTCAAATCCAATTCTCTGGCCCCTGTGTGCCTCTCCAGCCTCAGTTTACCCCATGCTCTCCACACAGGACCTCAGTGGTCCCCTTTCACCTCCTTTCTTCCTACCACAGGGTCTTTGTCATGCTGCTTCCTCAGCCTGGACTTCGGTTGTGTCCTGTCCCCCCATACCCCCCCCACCCCCCACTCTCCTCCACTTGCTTTCATGACTGCTGTGTTCAGGGCGCAGCTCAAGCACCAGGTCCTTAGGGGGTCCTGCTGGGATCCTCAACCTCGGTTATCTGCCCTCAGAACCGAGTTGACTCCTCCATGCAGAACTTACACCCCATTTGAGTGACTATTTGGTTAGCGTCTATTGTCCCACTAGTGTGAAAGCTTCATGACAACAAAGACTGTGGTTGGCTTTGCCCATTTTCATAACCCTGGTACCCAGGACAGGGCTGGACATATAGTAGCTGCCTGGTGAATATTGATTGAATGAATAAATATTTCAGTGTAAATTAATCTGCTTGTAGATGCTAATGTATAACATAGAAGCTTCTGGGCAGTGGGAAAACAGATGAAAACTAAGAACGTTGATTAATAGTTCCCCTTTCTGGGGCTCCTACCGTGAGCCAGATGCCCTATTAAGTGATTTGCCTCATTATCCATTCCCCATCCCTACAAAGAGGGCTCTATCAGTTCCACTTGTCAGATGAGAAAACGGAGGCTTTTCCAAGTTTTCTACAATAACTATGTGTAATTAATATACGGTTTGGTTTTTTTGTTGGTTGGTTGTTGGTGGGGTTGTTTGTTTGTTTTATAAGTGAAAGAAAGATGTTTAAAGTGTAACTCTTAGTTTGGCCATAGCTTGAGGCCACATCAACTTCTGCCACTGAAATCGTCTTGTTCTCCACATCCAGCCCCAGCCCTCATTTCCTTAATCTTGGAAAAGTAAGGAATTCCCGCTTGGAAGTGAGTTAAGGGCGGGATCCTGGATGCTCAGTCCCATGGAGACAGGACTCGAGCCCACCTTTTCTCTCTGGAGAACATTAGAGCCTGGAGAATGCCTGAAGGGTGGTAGGTGTTTAACAAAAGTTTGGGGCCGCCTCCTCATGACACCACCCAGCTGAAAGCTTTCGGTGATAATAGCTAACATCTATTGGCTGCCTACCATGTCACAGGCATCTTTCTGAATGTTTGATTTGATTTATTTAATCCCCGGTGCAGCCCTATGGAATGGGTACATAATGCCTGGAGAATTGACGTAAGGCCATACACTGGGCCCTGTGGTCCCTGTAGTTAACCTCTGTACCGTGGGGTTAACCTTCATTCCCTGGTTAATCTCCATACCATGCTCCAGTGGCTCCCAGCACCATTAGAATAATGCCCAATGCCTTAGCCAAGTCCACAAGGTCCTTCATAGTCTGGCCCCAACCCAGCTCCAAAGCCTCATTCTCTCTGCTCCTGCCTCACAAGATGTTTGCTGTTAATCAAACACAGCATGCTCTTTCATGTCCCTGCCCCTTGGCCCTTACTCACCCCTGTCTTCTAGAGAGCATCTTATTCCCTCCTCTGATCCTTCCCCCCACCCCCTTCAGATTTGACAAATTAATTTCCATTAGTCCTGCAAGGCTTAGCTCAAATGTCCCCTCCCCTGTGCCAGATGCCCCTTTCCTCACCCCTGCAGTACACCGGGTGACCTCTGCTACTGCCGTTATCACACTGGTGACACCATTTGTTTGCTAGCCTGTCTCCCCCATTAGAATGTAAGCTACCCAAGGGCAGAGGCCTTGACATGTCTGCCTGTGCATCTCTCAGTGCTTAATTCTGCCTGTCGCTGGCACATGGCAGGCCTTCAGTACATGTCTGTTGGATGGATGGATAGATGAGCAGTGAGGTGGAAAGGTAGCTGGATGGATGGATGGATGGATGGATGGGTGGATAGATGGATGGATGGACAGATGAACAGATGGACAGGCATGGATACAGGGACTATCAGAGAACTTTGGGAGGAAGACAAAGGTTGTGATTGAATGGGAAAAAGTGGAATCCATGCTCTGAGCCAGCCTTTCCTGCCCCCATCTCACCCCTTTTCCCACAGCTTTTCCTGAACCCTCTGAATATGGATGGGGCTACTTTACTTATCATGTCCATCAAGAGGAACCCCAAATCCAGGATGGAAAAGCTTGACATTTCTGTAAGTGATTAAATGATTGCTGCTGGCCCCAGAGCGAGGCAGTCACCACACCTGCTGTGATGGTCCATGCCAGCAGCTCTGTCCCTCACAGACCTTCACACAAATGTTCCATGGAAACTCACTCCCTCCTCTACAGGGGCTCCTTCAGCCAGGGCATCCATTAAGGCAATCACATCACAGTGTGAAACAATTTACCAGACCCATGAGCACCTAAGGGTGAAACTGAGAGAAGAGATAAGGAAACACCAAAGAGGGAGGCGGGAGGAACCCCAAACAGAGGTTACTGACTGTCAGCTTTGCTGGTGCACAGCCCTTGATGTCAGAATGATTCCAGAGACACAAGAGTTTAGATTCTGGGTATTAAAATATATACATTCCTATATTTACATTTTATGACTTGGCCTATTGTATTCAGAGTAGTATTTGAGGATGAAAAATCCTTTGAGGAAGGAGAAAAGCCCAAGGAGGTGGCAATAACAGAGAGGTTGGGTCATTTACCCAGAACCACACAGCAGGTGAGAAACACAGCAAAGCATAAACCCAGAGCTTTTGCCTTGTACTCTAGCGTTCTACAAAGGTGTGGTGTATGAGCCCTTTTACATGTTTATTAATGTTTCATAATCATGATGTTTTGTTATGATCATTTTAATGCTTTGCAGTTATATAAGTGATAATATTTGAATATTTAAGTCCAAGTTTCTTAGAACTGAACGATAGGTAAAATTTGGATTTATGTTTGCCACAGATTATAGGACACTAAAAAACATACTTGCTTTTCTTTTCACTTTGTTCCCTTACCCCTTCCTCCCTGTCCCAGACTCTTTCTTGTACTTATAGGTCTTTCTCCTCTGAAAATCTGTCTCTGACTTTGTATCCCAGGATGCTGCCTTAGCCCCTTCACCTTGCCTCTGTGTCTCAGCTACAGGTTCAATTTTTTTGGCATTTCTTTCTTTCTCTGCAGCACAGGCTAGAAAGCATGGACCTGGGCACTGCCTTGGTGTGTTTGGGGGAAATTTAGCAATGGTCTTTTTTAGGCACTAGATGGCAGATAAACCCATGAGCCGTGATCACACCATCACAGAACGAGCCTACCAGAATAAATAGGTTCAATTAGCTTTTCCCTCCCTTTTGTCAATAATGCTGCCATAACTCTAAACAGTATTGGAATTCCTCCATTGTGGATGCTTTTAGAACTTTCTCTAGACTATCTACAAAGGAGGTAAATCTTCAGCCCTCAAGCATGAGTTTACCTCTTTGAAAAGCCAGAAGATACTTAGAATCACATCTGAAGAATGAAGTAGTGGGGGAGGTGGATTGGCTCAAATGGTTGGGCGTCTGTCTCCCACATGGAAGGACCTGGGTTCGATCCCCAGGACCTCCTGGTAAAAAATTTTTTTTAATTTTAAAAAAGAATGAAGTGGGTTGAGCAAGCTGGTTGAGGCTGGGTTTGGTCAAACATTCTTTCACAAAGCATACTTTCTCCTGTGGCCTATAAAGGACCTCTGAGGGTACTTCCCAAAGAGGCATTCCCAA
Source organism: Tolypeutes matacus (assembly GCA_026826555.1). Taxonomy (NCBI): domain Eukaryota; kingdom Metazoa; phylum Chordata; class Mammalia; order Cingulata; family Chlamyphoridae; genus Tolypeutes; species Tolypeutes matacus. The sequence goes on from JAKSZT010053820.1 coordinate 3,090,613, forward strand.
TTCATTTTGAGCTGTGACAGGATTATTGGAATAAGGAATCATCTTCCCAGGGCATCTGCTTATGTAGATATGGTCATTTCAAGATACTTGTTTAAAGGCCACTGCTCCATAGTTTTGTATCTCATCTGTCACCTGCAGACCCTTTTGCTCACCCTTTGAGAGCAGGACTGAGCTGTTAGAAGCCACCAGCACTTGGTTTAGACAGCCGATCAAAATCATGTATGAAACTTACAAGTCAAATCACAAGCTCTAAAAAACCTACTCTCCCAGTCAAGGAGCAGCATTGCAGAACAGACTGGAAAAGACAAAACATTTCTACTTTGGCTTAGGTGGAAGAGGAGGGCCCGCGGATCTGGGCAGGGAGATGGCACAATGGCAGCACCCTCTCCATCACAGGTCCCTTCTCTCCCCGTAACAGAATGTGCCCGTGTCCGAGGCCTTCCTGAAAATGTTGGATGGGGTGAATGCCATTCATCCCCAGCTGGATGTGATATACAAGTCAGTGCAAGGCGTCTCTAGCAAGAAAGCCGTCCTCATGTGGACAAACACCGTGAAACTAATCCAGGTGAGCTGCTGCCTTCCTCTCAGTCCTCAGGAGCCTTTAGCTCCAAACCAGCTACCCAGGGATTCCCTGCCTCCCAAGTGTCTGTACAGTCCTCTATGGTGAGAAATGTCTCCGATTATTCCATGTGGATATCAGATTTCTTAGCAGTGCTTCCCTACTCCTGGAGGAAGGGAATAGCTGAGAACAAGCTGAAGTGGGAAGAGCTTGGAATGGGATGGCTTCTACCACCCAGGCTCCCCCACTTGCTAATGTACCACCAGGACAAGGCACTGAAGCTCGCTGTGCCTCAGTTTCTTTATTTGTAAAGTGGGGATAATAATAGTTCCCACCCCCATTGGGTTGCTGTGAAGATTAAATTAGATAATACACACAAAGCACTTAGAACAATGCCTGGCCTATAATACATACCCAATAAATGCTGTCTCTGACAGCTGGTAGGGATGCCTAGGCACCCCTGAGATAGAATAGCTGTTTGGTGGCTTCAGTTAAAGAGGAACACTCGAGTCCTTTATTTCTAGTGGTAACCTGGACCTGGCTAGAGCCTTTTCTTAGATTGTTTCTGGAAATCACAGAGGCAGATATAATGTGGAAATTTAAAAATCAGAAAGTATTAGTGTCAAAAGGGATGATAGTACACATCCTGTCCCAATCATCTCCCAGAGTGGCAGCCAGACTCAGGTCTGCTGCTTTCCACCACTGGCCTTGCACCACATAGTGGAGAAGAGGAGGCTGCTGCCAGCAGCAGGGGAAAGCAGGACAGGGAGGCTACTATGTAAATGCAGTTTCTGCAGAGTCTGGGCCCCTCCATCTGCTTCCTGCCTCTGATTGGGCTCAGTTTCCAGGACTAAATAAAAGGGCACTTGCATGAAAACAATTGTATGCAAAATTCTAGAAGGCAAAGGAGCATCAGGTATTTTGACAAGTAAGATGACCTCAGATGGAACCAAGGAGAAACTTGATTTGCCGGGAGAATAGAATGCTGCAGTGAACAGGAAAGGCTTTTCCGATACAAAGCAGGAGACCACAGCCACGCCTTGTTTTAAAAGAGCATAGAAGGGAATCTTGGAGTAGAAACTAAATAAGATATACAGTGCAAAACAGAGCCCTTTTCCTAAGGGGGCCAACTGTATGGTTGGGAAGATGGGACCGATGCAGTAATTACCAACTGAAAGTGTCATATAATAAATGGCAAACAAGTGACAAAGGCAGCAAAGATAATCAGAATCCAAATTAAAGATCACTGTAGGACTAGGCAAACAAAAAAGGAGGACTTTCTGGAAGAGACCGGGTTTGAGAAAGGCCTTGAAGAGTGGGAAAATTTCAGGTGAGCAACACGGCGTGAGAGGGTATTCTGGGAAGAGGATTCCCGGAACAAAGGGGCAGAGGTGGGATTGCACACGTGTATTTGGGAAATGTGAGCTGAACCGTGTGGCTCCAGCAGAACGTTGGCATAGGGAAGCCTGGGAGTCAAGCCTGGGAAAGAAAGCTGGGATGGGCATGGCACTTCTCTGATTTCAGGCTCCGAGTTCATATTTGAGTCCCAAGGGAGTAGGAAGCCAGCAAAACTGTTGAGCAGTGACTGTGATGTGAATCCAGCAGGACTGAGGGATGATTTCTCTGGCATTGGGGAATGCAACAAACGGTAAAGACAAGAGTGGGAAGACCAGTGAGAACACTATTGTAATCTTCCAGCTATGGAATGATAACGTGGCTGAGAATGACAAAGGGAGTGAAGGGACAGATGTAAGAGCAATCATTATGGAGAAATCTCCAGGACTCAGATGGTTAGGCACTCGGTGTGTGTGTGTGTTTGTTGGGACTGCTGTGGTGATTGAAGACAAAGACACCCCAATATTTCAAGTCCAAGGGACTGAAAGAAAGATGGCAGCATTGCCAGAGACAGAGAAGTGCAGATAGGGAAACTGGCTGCCTTTTGGCCATTCGACAGCTCATCCTCAGCCCTCCCCACTCCACCCCCTCATTCACCATACTTCAGCCCTGCTGGCTTCCTCCTTGTTCCTCTTTGTATCCTATCTTCTCTTAACTCCTGACCTGTGCACGTACAGTTCCCTCTGCCCAGAACACTCTTCCATACCCAAGGTGTGTCTCGCTCATTCTTACTAATTCCCCGGGTCTCTACTAAGTGTCACTTCCTTGGGGAACCCTTCTCTGCACCCCTAGTCAAAAGGAAATGCTCGGGAAACGGATGTGGCTCAAGAGGTTCGGCGTCCGTCTACCATATGGAGAGACCGGGGTTCGATCCCCGGTACCTCCCGGTAAAAAAAAAAAAAAAAGTAAATGCTCTTGCCTTATGCTCCTGTAGCCCCCTGCCTTCTCCTTTCATAACAACTCCTCGAGGGCAGGGGCCTTGGTGGGTCTTACCAGCAGCACCTGTCTAAGCACCTAACACACAACAGGCCCTTATATTGGTCACAGTTCTTAGTTGCTGATCAGAGAATCACTCTAGGTAGGTTAAGAGCAAAGGAATTTATTACAGGAGCTAGACCACAGAAACACTGGGAAGATTGAAGAAGCAGACTCTTGGCTTAGATTCCCGAAATGATTCCCAAAACACCCAGAATAGATTGTCAAGAGGGCTGCTGCTTCTGCCAAGAGCAGGAAGCTGCTTTATCAGGAATCAACCATTGAAAGAGGAAGCCACCGCCACAGCTTCCTACCGCCTGCTCTCTCTAAACCAGACCTCTCACACTTGTCTCACACCTATGTCTCATACAACTGCTTGGCAAAACCCATCCCATTCTGACCTCTAGCAGCAAGGAGGTTTGGGAAATGCTGATTTTCAGCTTTCCAACCTCATCATCATAGAGAAGCATGCTATGAAGGAGCTGGGATGGCTGCTGAGAGATGGCCCATAGCGTCTGCCATAGCACTCAGTACCAAGCTGCCAAATTGAGCTGAATGAGATTCACTTTGGATATGTTCAAAGGAGGTGCCGGGGGATGGCAGGGTGGATGTGTCCAGCGGCTGTTGAGGATGCAGAACTAGAAACGCAGGTTAAGGAGTCACCCCAAATGGATGAGAGTTAGTGCACTCCAGAAAAGGCAGGATGGGGAAAGAGAGTAGGGAGCCCAGGGCTGAGTCCTGAGGGCCAGCTACAGGACAGCAGGGCCTTGCCTGGGGGCTTTTGAGAGTAGAAAAGAACCCTAAGAGAACATTTTCATGACATTGGAAAGGTGTTCACAATGTCTTAGCACAGGGTAAATAAAGAGCATTTCATCAAATAGTATGTGCAGACCCCACCCCATCTGTATGGGGGAGCGAGCCACCTCAGGGCTCCATTCCCCCACAAAATCTTTGAACAACCAACAAGAACTGGCAGAAACAGCTTTCTCAACGCTCCAGTAAACAGTAAAGGACTGCAACAGGGTGAATGCCAAATTAAGAAAAAAGCTACTTGAAGCAGAAGGATCTCATGGCACCTTAGCTGGCCCTTTCCCCATTCCCACCAGCTCAACATGGAGCTAGCCCATACTCCCAGTGTGGATCCCTGGTCCTTGGCTCCAGAGGGAACAGCGTCGCTCGTGCGCACATGCTGGAAGCATGAGTCTGGCCCAATCTGTCTGGTGGTGGAAAGAGGGACTTGTTATCCTAGGACTTGCCCTCCATGTAGAAGACAATTCACAGAGTTCTCCTACAGAACGCTCTGTGAGATTGTTGGATAGAGATCATAGAGTGCTGTGCTGTGGACTGTGAGGAAGTTATTTCCTAAGGAAGAGGGACATTTGTATCAGTGTAAACAGGGGATTCCTAGGGTCACCGGCACTCACCCAAAACAAGATGCACAGAAAAGATGATGGAGAGGGCCCTGTGCTTTGCCCTGAAACTATTCTTCAAACTCATTGTATGGATAAGCCCTGAGAGAGAGTTCTCCCACTGGTCAATCCACAAAGACTAGGAAAGTTGTTTTCTTTTTGCCTCCTTTATTTTTTTTATTATTTTTTGTTGTTGTTGTTAGCTCCTGGCATTCAAGGAAAGCTCTGTCTTAAGGATAGCTGGAGGGGGCCGGATGTGGCTCAAATGGTTGGGCATCCGTCTGCCATATGGAGGGACCTGGGTTCGATCCCCGGGACCTCCTGGTAAAATTAAAAAAAAAAAAAAAAAAGGATAGCTGGATACTGCTTAAGGGGAAAGTGGCTGGCTCAGAGTCTAAATGCCAGCAATAATACATTAAAATATCAAAATGTCCAGGTCTCAACAAAAGATTACAAAACATACAAAGAAACAGGCCCAGGCAAAAGAAAAGATTAAAGCATTAGAAGTCATTAATGTGGAAGCGGCTGTGGCTCATTCAGTAGGGCTCCCGTTTACCATATGGGAGGCCCCGGGTTCGGTTCCCGGGGCCTCCTGGTGAAGGCAAGCCGGCTCGCATGGCGTGGTTAGCTGACCCAGTGAGCACAAGCAACAAAAGGGGGAATAAATGAATAAATAAATAAAATCTTTAAAAAAAAAAAAAAAAGAAGTCATTAATGAGGAGGACCAGAGAGGGACATACCAGACAAAGACTTTTAAAAAATGATCCTAAATATACTCAAAGAGGGAGAGGAAAATATGAACAAAGAATTAAAGGAAATCAGGAAATGATAGATGAACACAAAGAGAATATCATTAGAGAGATGAAAATTATGCAAAGTAATCGAACAGGGCTGACGATCACAATAACAGAAATTTAAAATTCCTGAGACATTCAACAGCAGATTGTAACTGGCAGAAGAAAGAATTGGTGAACTTGAAGATAAGACAATTGAAATCATTCAGTCTGAGGGGCAGAGAGAAGAAAGAATGAAGGAAAGTGATCAGAGCCTGAGGAACCTGTGGGACTCTGTCAAGCATACCAGTATAGGCACATATAGGCACATTTTCTTCTCCCAAAGGGAGAAGAAAGAGAGAAAGGGGCAGAGAGAACATTCAAAGATATAATGGCTGACAACTTCCCAAATTTAAGGAAAGACATGAATATACACATCTAAGACTGAAAAACCTCCAAACAGGATTGGCTCAAATGGACCCATGCCGCAGTATGTTATAATCAAACTGTCAAATGCCAAAGATAAAAAGAAAATTCTGAAAGCCGCAAGAGAGAAGCAATGTGTCCCGAACAAGGGAGCCTCAATGAGATCAAAGGCTGATTTCTCATCAGAAACCATGACGGCAAGAAGGCAATGAGATGACATATTTAAACTGCTGAGAACAAGAAATAGCCATTCAAGAATTCTATATCCAGTAAAGCTGTCTTTCAAAAATGAAGAGATTAAGACATTCCCAGATAAACAAAAGCAGAGGTAGTTTGTCACCACTAGACTAGCCCTACAGAGAAACTAAAAAGAGTTCTGCAGGTTGAAAGGAAAGGACAATAGATAATAGATCGAAGGCACGTAAAGAAATAAAGATCTCTGTTGAGGGTAATTACATGGGTAAATATAAATGCCAATACTCATGTATTTTTGGTTTGTAACACCATTTGTTACTTCCTATAGGATCTAAAAGGCAAATGCATAAAATGTAATGATAAATCAGTGTTTTTTTCCTCATAATGTATAAATATGTAAGTTGTGACAAGGTCTATAAAGGTAGAAGGACAGAGAGGTACAGGAACAGAGTTTGTGCATATCTGAAGTTAAGTTGGTACCACAGCAAATGAGATTGTAATAGATTGAGGATGTTAACTTTAAGCCCCAGGATAACTACAAAGAAAATATCAGCGAATATGCATGCTCATAGAGACAGAAATTAGAGTACAGGTTGCCAGGGGCAGGGGGAATGGGGAGTTACTGCATAATGGGTGTAGAGTTTCCGATTGGAGAGATGAGAGATTTTTAATAATGGAAGGTAGTAAGGGTACCACAATATTGTGATTAATCCCATTGAATTGGATGCTTAGGAGTGGTTGAGATGGAAAAGTTGCTGCTGTATATAGGTTCTTACAGTAAAAAGAGAAAGAGCAGCTAAAGAGACAATGACAAGTAAAGCCAACACATGATCCTGAATGGGATCTAACAAGGGAGGAGAAAAAGCTCAAAGTGACATTGTTGGGACATATGAAAAAATTCAACTATCGACTGTAAGCTCTTTCTTGGTGTTAATTTTTTGAACTTGGTAACTTCACTTAAGGAGGGCTACAGAAGTGACTATCCTTGTTCTTAGGAAATATACATGGCAGTAATAAGGGCCCAAGGAGCATGATGCATCCAACCTACAGGACTCAAGTGTTCAGAAAATGGATTGATAAACAGATAGATACACAGATAGATGGTGGAAGGATAGAGATAGAATGGTATGGGAAATGTGGCAAAATGTCAAAACTGGTGGATCTGGGTACCTGGGATGAGGGGAGGACAGGGAGTATGTTAGAGTGCTCTGAATGGGATTTGCATTATTTTTGTAACTGTCCTGTAAGTTTGAAAGTATTTCAAAATTAAAAGTTTAAAAAAAAAACAGTATATGAGGGAAGCGGCTGTGGCTCAATCAGTAGGGGAGGCCCCGGGTTCGGTTCCCGGGGCCTCCTGGTGAAGGCAAGCCCGCCCGCACGGCGTGGTTGGCTGACCCAGCGAGCACAAGCAGCAAGGGGGGGATAAATGAATAAATAAATAAAAATCTTAAAAAAAAAACAAACAGTATATGCGGTAGAAAGATAGTTGATAGATAGAAAGATATAGCTAGATTGATGAGATAGATATTAGGTAGAGAGAGAGAGAGAGAGAGGAGGATACACATCAACCTTTGGCTGGTGGGATTGGGTTTGTGTTGTTGTTGTTTTTTATTTTCTTCTTTCCATTAATCTAAAGTTGTCTTACAGTGGATAGATATTTTTGAGATGAAATTTTATTTTAAAATATTTTAACAAAGTACATCTCCACATGAGCATTTGTGTAAGAACTATGAGAGTTCTATGAATTCCTAGAATCTGTCCAACCCATCACGAGGTTTGGTATATGGTTTTGGTTTGCTCTTTTGATCTCTGAGCTGACAACATCTTACCCACCACCCACAGCATGTCTTCTACACTAGTCTTAGCAGAGATGGTTTCAAAATGAAATGGTCTATGTATATGTGATCACCAACCCCTATTCCCTTGATGCTGTGAGAGCTTACTAGCACTGTCTGTGATCTTTGAATGGAGAGTGGCTCGGGGGGAAGTGGGGGTGTTATTTGAAACTGGGCAAACACACAAGAACCGTCACATCATACAATTTTGCCATGCCTCAGCTTGTGCAGGGCTCTTGATCTTAAACCATTGCGAACACATGGGGGACTCAAGCCCCTTACGTTTACCTTCTCACAATTCCCCTCAGCCTTTCTAGGTTTGGGAGTGTGGACTGCCTTTAGCAGTGGTTGGAATAGTGGTTGGGGCGGCGGTTATAGTAGTTATAAGGGCAAATGTTTACTCCTGGTGTCTCCTGCTTCTCTCAGAGCTATGCGGAAGAGCACAAAATCACAGTCTTGGACTTCTTCCAGAGCTTGAACCCTGACGGAACAACGACGATGTCTGTGGATGAGTTCCGGAAAGCTATGATGCAGGTGTGCTGATCCCGGGTGGCTGCAGGCACCATGGGGTGTGTGTGTGTGCGAGAGAGAGAGAGAAAGAGAAAGACAGAGACAGAGAGAGAGAGACGGAGACAGAGAGCATTTCCCAGGGCCCCCTGAGATCTGCTGTGAGCAGCTCACCTCACTTGTCGACACTCAGAGGGAAATCTAAGACCTCCCTCAACACACTTCTGTGCCATAGGGCTTGATGCACTGACCCCAGATGCCAACTGAAAACCCACGTTCTTCACCTTGTGGGTCTTTCTCCCCATTGCATTTGACTCCTGGGCAGATAATAAAGAGAGGGAGATAAGGGACATCCCAAAGCCCCAGTAGGCTCGCCATGGGGCCCAGCATCCTGCCTGAAATCCTACATCCCTCACCCCATGGGATGACAATGCTGAAGGCCCCCTTAAAGAAGGCCACCCAGGCAGCCCCAGCAGGGAACAGGGACTTTGAGAATAGGCCTCAGGTGGGCAAATTATGACAAGAGGCTCAAGGGGGGCTAGGACATCCAGTAACCAGGTCCATGGTGAAGAGGCTGGCCAGGACTAGGTAAATACAAATGACCTTCACCTGGTTGCCATCCCAGTGGCCACCCACTGCACCTGCCCCATGATCTCCTTCCTCTGATTGCTCCCCAGAGAAGAGAGACCTAGAGTCTGGGCAATGACCCATGGGCAGGGGACTTCTCCTCTACGCTGTGGGCCCAGTCTCCTCTGAGTCCTCCTTGCCAGCCATGGTCCCTAGAGGAGCGAAGCAGTGGGGAGTGGGGTGGGAGGCTGAGATAAGGTGAGCGGAGGGTCCAGTAACTACACATGTTCCATCCACCTCCTCAGCAAAACAAGGTACCTATAAACCGATACCAAGTCAGAGAGCTGATAAAGAAGATGGATGAGAAGACAGGCACGGTGAACTTCAGGTCAGCCCAGGCTTGATGGCCATTCCCCTTCCGGCTCCTGCCCCGTGCAGGCCCCCATCTCTCTTCTAGGGGCCCTGGCTGGGTTGGCCTGAGCCTCTGAGGCCACCCTGGCTGCATTTCATTAGTTAGAGCCACACCCACCCTGCAACAACTGGCTGCCTTTTCCCTGGTTCCCTGGGCCAGGCCCCCTTGTTTACCCTCATTCTCATCTTCAATTCACTCCTTTAGCAATGCTTTCTGAGCCCCCAGCACATGCTGGCTACTGGGCCAGGAGCTGGGGACAAAGGGCAGCAGGAGCTGTAGCTCCAGCACTGCACTCACTGCCTAATAGGAGGTGAGACAAGGAAGCAAGTTATCAGGCTGTGGTGGGGTGAGAGCAGCAATGGGGCTGCGTGCTGGGTACCGTGTAGCCCCAGGAGGAGGTGGTGCTCTTACAGCTGAGTGTGGCAAGACAGACACAGAAGAGAGGGGTGGCTGTCTGGGCAGAGGGAGGGAAAGTACCAGATGTGGGCCAGCACGGGGCCACTGGGGACCTGCAGGTCAGTCAGTTCTGCTGTATCTTAGGGTGCAGGGCAGGGTGTGACTTGGGCCAGATTCCTTGCGGAGATAGGAAAGAGCTGCTAACTGAGACCTTACCGCATGCCAAGTCCTCTGCTCCCCAGCAAACAGCCCAGGCAACCTGAATCTCCCAATGCCCAATGGCAGGGCTACCATGACCCCCATTTTGTAAATGATGAAACTGCGCTGTAGAGAAGTGAAGGTCTTGCAGCTGGAAAGGGGCAGCACTGGCCTTTGAACCCAGGTTCATGTGGCCCCAGAACCCTCTCTCTCAACCACAGTGCTCTGGGAGTCCTGACGGGACCCGATGGCTTTGTGTCTTGCTGTGTCCTGAAGGAGCTCTAGCCGGAAGAGGCCCCATGTGTTCCTTCCTCCAACACCTCTCTCAGTGTCTGGAAAACAGGCTGGCCCAGCTGCAAACCCTGCTCTGCAGATAAGGAAGGCTGCGGCTGTGGGCACAGCTCTCCATCTCCCAGCCTTAATTCCCTCCTCTTTAAAGTGGGGGTGATAACCATGGCCCCTTAGAAGGGTATTGGATTAGATGGGGATGAGGCATGTGGGTGACGCTTCCATCGGATGATGGAGGATGGAGCTTGGAGTGCCGTCCACTCTTTGCCACTTGTCTCCTCTGTGCTGCGACCCCCCTGCCAGTCCTCCCTAAAGTGGTGCCTCTTGTTCCTTGGGCAGCTGAAGGGAAGTGCCCAAGGCAGAGGTTGCCAGACCCAGTTTCGAGTCCAGCACCTACCAGAGGCACGCAACCACTCCATGGAGAGGCAGAATGGCCACGCCCCAGATCACACATCGCTGCTTTGTTAGGTTGATAGAAGGGCAGGGTTATCACTTCTTTTGTTTAGGAGGTACCGTAGATTGAACCCAGGACCTCGTACGTGGGAGGCAGGTGCTCAACCACTGAGCTACATCCACATCCATCACTTTTATTATTGCAAGAATCTTTTTATTTTAATTTTTGTGACAGATTATATCTACTTATAAAACTTGTAAATCCACAGAAGTATAGCAAGGAGAAAGAGAAAGTGAAGATTCTTTTTTATCTCCCCAACAGTTCACGTGGATAGTGTCGGGTGCACAGTGCCATGCCTTTCCTCATGTACTTGCAACGAAATGTGTATGGGCATGTGTGTGTGGCGGGGGACTGGGGACATGTGTGTGTGTGTGATATGATTAAAAGCCTGGGTTCTGGGGCCAATCCCACCTCCTCTGCTGTGGAACCTTGGGCAAGTTGCCCAATTTCCCTCTGACTCAGTTTCCTCATCTGTATTATGGGGCTAATAATATTACCCAAGTCATGAGAAGTTTGAGGGTGAAACGCCTCTCAGTGTCTCTACAGCATTTAGAATCCTACCTGGCACATGGTAGGCTCACAATGCATATGCTTTATTGCATATTATTATTACCCACACAGAGAAGGTTTCTTATTTACTGTAAGTGGAATCACACCCCTCTGCAGCTTCCTTTCCCTTGGCGGTTTTTCCACGTTGCTACATCTCAGCCTTTTAAACTGCCACCTGGGGTTCCATAGTAGAGCAGTCTTGTAATTTTAATCTCATATGTATGGACATTAATGCTATTTCCAGTTTTTTACTACTACAAATGATGCTGTCACAAATATCCTGGTACATATAAGCATTTGCAAACATGCAAGTGCTTCTCTAAAATAGACTCAGAAGAATAGACCCAGCACAATTGCTGGGTCAAAGGGGCAGCAACTTTTAAAATGTGAAGCTCCTACCAAATTGCCCTCGCCAGTTTTCACTCCTGCCAACATTGTAAACCAGCATTCCACCCCTCCCTGTGCCGACACAGGCCCTTACCCATGTTCAACTCTCTGCCAAGCTGATAGATGGGTTTACAAATGGTCTCCCTTGACTTTGAACCTATCTTAACATTCTCGTCAATCAGCCACAAGGCTTGGTGCTCATTGTTTTTCCCTTACCTTTCAAAACAGTTACTGGAAAACACCGATGTCATAGCAACAGGTCTGGCCTGGAAAGAAGTCTCAGCAAGAGGGAAGTCCTGGCAAGTCGGATTGTGGCAGGGAAAAGGCTAAGAGGTGGTGGAAACTTCTGGGGACCTAAGCCAAGGTCAGGGCTCTGAGCGAGCAAATAAAGTGTGGCTTGGTCCCCAGCGTCTCTGGGCTGCTGGTGGTGTGTCCCTCACTGGGGGAGCAGCCTCTAATTTCAGTGGGATGCATCCTTAGCAGCTTGTTAAGAGCCTCAAAGACAAATTGGGAATGCAATGTGGTTGCTAGGCGGCAGGAAAAGAGCGGTGGAGAGGAGGTCAGTACACAACAGCAGTCGTCATGGTGACTGTAAACTGCGTCAAGGGCAGAGATTTCCAAGATGCAGGAGGCAGTGGCAGGGGGAACAGATGCTGTGGAAATGAGAACAGGGGCCTTTAGAAACAGATGTCAGAGGAGGGTCAAGTGGAGAAATCCCAGGATCCCAGGATCCCAAGACCAGAGACCAGGGCTGGCCAGCCATGATGTAACTTGGGGGCCTCACTGGTTTCACCTGAAAACTGGAAAAGCTAAGATAGAAGTTTCCCGATCTGTTCTAGGAGTCTATCATTCTGAATGGCTTTCTAAAATTCCTTGGGAAACGGGGAGCTATGAAGAACTTAGAGAAAGTAGAAAAGGAATAGCTGGGAACAACCTATACTGATCAGGTGGGTGGAGAGGGTACCTTGTGTTTGCTTTCACTTCTATTAACTTGCCAGCCGTCATTGTGAGAGAATGGGGGCAGGAACTGTCTCATGTCTAGCACACAGTTGGTGCTCAATAAATACTTGTTGAATGAACAATTATGGTCACCTGGAGTTTTTTTTTGTTTTTTTTTTTTTTTTGCAAGTAGTGGAAAACTGAAAAAGTTTGGGGGCCAGGGGAGGCCATATCCAGGAACCAATACTTTGGATCACACATGGTGGCATCTAGGAATCAAGTCGCCAGCCCTTGGGTTTCCCTTTGCAAAGGCAGGATGGCAGTGAATGCTGGAGCCTCTCTGCACATGTGCCAGAACAATTATTGGAAATGGTTTAGATCCTCCCGCCAAATTTTCCCCTTTCCCTTCCTTGTTCAAGATCTTAGCTTCAGTGGGATTTAGGGCCAGGGGAGAAGTTTCCAGCAAGACTCGTCCTTTCCTGGCTCTCTTTTCCCATAGCCTGAGCCTATTGAGAACAGAACTTGGAGAGAGAAGGGAAAGAAGAAACAAGGAAGGATGACAAGCACACCAAGAGGCACTTTCCCCTGCACTGGGGGGAGGAGAGGGAGATGGGTGGGTCCCGCCAAAGCAGGGCACTTGTCCCAGGCTGCTCACTGGTAAGACCCTGAGTGCTAGGAGACTGGATTCCTAACCCGGGCTCCCAGCCTCAGTGAAGGTTCTCTGCCCCAAGGACCACATGAACATAGCAGATCAGCAGCCCCGAAGGCGCCAGGTGGGCTGGGACCTCAGCAATCAGTGTGGGCAGATGACCCCAGGGACTTCCCGACACATGAGCACAGCAGAAGTTTCAAAGCATTGGCTCAACCCTGGGCATGACCTTGAAGCTGAATTTCCATCACCTGGGTGTAATGAGGGCTCAGGCAGAAAATTAGGATAAGGAAGAGAAAGCAGATCAATAGGGAGTCTGTGGGCTGAAACTCACATCTGCCCTGCAGGTCAGGGCGCGCTCTAAATGTCTTTGCTTTATCCTGCCAAATAAATGGAAGTCCCGTGGAGTCAGGGATCACGTCTTTTAAGTCTGTTGTAACCCATAAAATTCTTCATCAAGTACCCTGCCTGCAACTGAGTGTCCAATAAACGTTGGTGTCTAAGCAGACCCCTGAGGACTATGTGTGGTCTGGAAGGAGAGGTCATGAAGTATCAAAAATTGTTATGGGCTGTGGGTTATAAATTAATAAAAACAGCAATTTTCTCATGGTACTTTAATTCACCTTTTGCATAAAATTGAAAAGGCATCAATTGTTCTTATAAATATTATTTTTGCTTGGGTGGTTTTGGGGGATGATAGAAGTCATGGGGAAGTCAAAATCCCCCCCCATCCCGACCATTCAGACCAGCCCTTGACACCGCCACCACCACGTGAGCGAAGGGATGGCTAAGTCCAAAATTTCCCTGCCGTAGCCCTGAGCACCGCAAAGGTAGAGTAATTCCTGCTTGTGGCCGCGAGGTGTCAGGTCAGCTCCAAAAGTCCAAGAAAGAGCAGCGCTGGCGCTCTTCGTTTCCTCCACTGTTTTGAAGTCTTTGCCATGCACTTCCTCTGACTTCCCAACCTGAAACTTGAAATCAGAGCCCTGGGACCCAGGGTCCAGCAGCCTGGCACCTGGGTAGACCTCTCCATGGCTCGGCGAACCGAAGTTACTAATGGCGACCTCGTGTCTTGGTTATGAGGAAGACATCTCCGGGACACGGTGAGCACTCCATTAAATATTCAGTCCCCTCCCCCAGTGAGCCCACCCTGGAGCTGGGCAAAGAGGAGACTTCCTCCGTGAGGGCAGGGCCGCACAAGGGGCACACCCACTGACAACGGGCAGACTTCCCCAGCAGACTCCACCAGCTGGACAAGCCAGGAGTCAGGTCGCAGGCAGGAGGACAGCAGGAGCTGCAGCACTCACACAGACTCAAGCATAGGTAGAGAGCCCAGAAGGAAGAGGAAGAGCCATCAAGGTCAGAGACGGCCCAGAGGCATTAGCCCACTGGCCCAGCCTCTGATGGGGGTCAGCTGCAGCCTGGGGAAATGGCACCCTGGCCTTGCCCCTCCTTCTCTGCCCAATTCAATACGGCTTCACGCACAGCCTGGGCAGTGAGGACTGTTGTTCTCTCCACTTTACAGTTGGGGGAATAGAGGCATGAAGAAGTAAAGCAGCCTGCCCAAGGCCCTCCAGCTAGCAAGGGGTAATGCCAAGATTCGGATCCTGGCGGTGTGGTTCTAGCTGCCCAAGGACTTAACCACTTCGCTGCACTGCCCCTGTGTGGCTTCCAGGCTGCCTTGTATCAACAGAGGGATGTTTAAATGCCCTTGCCCTGTTTACATGCATTCCACAACAAAGTGAGGATAGCTCAATTGTAAGCAAGCATGAGCTGCAGGTTAGGCTAGAGGGAGGCAAAGGCAGAGATGCTGATGCTGCATTGTGGCCAAATTCTCCAGGTCCAGTTGAGATGCACTTTCCACCCCTTTGCATTGCCCAGAAATTGCCTTGAAGGAGGGAGAGGGGGAGAAGAGGAGGAGGAGCATAGACTATCTCTGTGTGCCAGAACCGTAAAGTGGTTAAGCATGCAGTTCTGGCATTTGACAGGTCAGGGGTTGAATTCTGCCTGGCTTTACCAAGGACCAGCTCTGTGACCTTGAGCAAGTCACTCAACCTCTCTGAATCTGTGTCCTGGTCTGTAATTGGGTATGGTATCAGTACCCCTTCTCCCATAGGGTTTAATGAAATCCTGCATATGAAATACTGAGCCCCAGGTCTGGCACATAAGTGCTTCGTATAAACATGACTCCATTCCCATGATATTCCCACTCCCAGAGGGAAGGGGAGGGGTGCCACAGGTCCAGGAGGTGCTTTAGGGGCCAAACTGAGCAGCCATCTCTGAATCACCCAAGTGCTGGGCCTTTGAAATACCAGGAGGGATGTTCTAATCCCAGGCCTTGGCTTAAGGCTTATGCAAAAATGACCCTTCCAGCGTTTTAGGAAGAATTGGAAGGAGGCGGAAAGGCCAGGGGCCAGCAGTCCTGGGGGAGGCCGGATGGGCAATCCAGGCTCTCAGGCCTGCTAGAGTGGAGAACAGTGGACGTCTGGCATTATTCTTGGCCGCTGTGGCCTGGACCCCCTTCCTAGGCTGGGGACTGCCCCACCTTCCAAATCTTGGGGGCTTCAGTGTCCCCTTGCTGCTGGATCCTACGGTCATGACAACACCAGACATCCACTCCCTGGGCTAGATTCAGGAGCCGGTGTCCCAAGGAACCAAGGAACCCAGAGGATTCCTTCTGGCAGCTGCAGCTTGGCAGCTCCGTGGAGTTCCTGGGGCAGTTTGGTGGGGAGGCTACCGCTGCCCCCAGGGTCCAGGCCCGCAGGTCAGTACAAGCTGCAGCCTCTGGTGTCAGCAGCTGCAGTGTCCTCAGGGACTCAGCCTATTTTGACACATTGGGGCTTGGGACTCAAAAAAAAAAAAAATCAAAATAAAATAAAACAACAATCGGCAAGGCAAACCTGTGTCTTAAACATTGGCTGCTGACCAGTGGCCTTGAACTAGAGGAAAGGAACAGAGAATGAGGGAGGCCATTTCTCCTTCAGAAAGCAGACATCCAGGAGGGGAAGGTGGGAGCTTCAGAGGGCTCTTAGCTGTCGTTTGGTCGTTGCCTTAGTGAACAGTGCTAGGATGGCTGGTGGGCACTGTGAGTACAGCACGGATGAGGCAAGCCTCTTGCGTGTGTGTAGAAGCGTGCATCAAAGCCTGCTCACATTCGAGGTATGCAGACATGGCCTGCTCAAATGTGTCCATGCCCCCAAAAGATGGGTATCCCCCACTCTCCCCCTCCCCCCCCAGACCCAAGGGCTCTCCTACGAGCGTCCTGCCAGCCGGCAGTGCCTCTGATTCTCCAGCAGAGGGGGATCCAAACTCACGAGTCCTCCATCTCTGCGGCTCTCCCTGCTTTCCAAGGCAAGGTTGGGAATGAGCAAAGAGAAAAATAGGACCCCAAACTGGCTCGGGGAAATCAGAGCCCTGAACCTGCCTGGGGAGCAGGTTCCTGCACCCAGGGACAGACCCGGGTCTGTGGGCCCTGAAGCATATGCAATGTGGGCATTGCTCTTTTTTTAAAAAAATTACAAATTTGCAAATGCAACCTTAGATGTTTGTTTAGAATTTTTTTTTTTTTTTTTTTTAAAGATTTTATTTATTTATTCATTTATCCCCCCCTTGCTGCTTGTGCTCGCTGGGTCAGCCAACCACACCGAACCCGGGGCCTCCCATATGGTAAACGGGAGCCCTACTGATTGAGCCACAGCCGCTTCCCTGTTTGTTTAGAATTTAAAAGCGAATCACAAATAGCCCTCGTTACCATAAACATCAAATGCCCCTAGGGCCTCACCTCATTGAAGCGAGGGTCCCTGAGCCCCAGCCTCGTGAGCCACCCCCTAATCCCACCTCCGCTGCCTCTGCTGCCTCTCCTCTAGCTCACCCACAGTGTGTTCTGCTGCAAGAATGGGAGTCGGGTAGCTCAGATAACCCCCCATGCAGCGTCCAGTTTGCTTCCTGAGCCCATCCTGCCAAGCAAAAAGGCTCGAAGGACTTCAAACCCAAGGATTCTTCTCTTTTGAGTAACTTGTGTAGTTCCCCATGTCTCTATCCTCACCACTGTCCTCGGAGGAGCCGAGGACACAAAGACATGAGTGGGACATTGCTCTTCCCTCTCTGCCTTCAGGGGGCCATGAGGCAGCTCTCAGGGCTTCTCCTTCCCGGAGAGGTCTGAAAAATCATTTTCCTTGAGTCCTTGCTCCACTGTGGGCCTTTGATCCACCAGGTGTTATTTTCAAAAGACTGTAAAACCCACAGTCCACAAAATGCCTCCTACAGAGTGCACCATGATACAGGAAATTACGCCTTTGTGAAATTAGTGGCAGGGGTGTGGGACATGGGGAGGACTTAGAGAGGGAGGGAGGCCATATACACTTATTTATACTAAAGTGCACGTGACTTCAATTAAATTCAATAAATATGTATTAAGGGCCTACTACGTGTCCAGTGCTGTTGTGGTGTTTGGGATACCTCAGTGAATAAAAAAGGCAAAGTCTGTCCGTTATATGGCGTTTACATTCTAGCAGGAGGAAATTGACAATAAATAACAAAAGCAATACAAACAAAGTGAAGGAGGGAGACCATGGTGGGAGGGGAGGTCAGGGGGAACGGGGACAGATCTGTAGGGCCTTGTGGGTGGTTGTGAAGTATGGGTGTCTGAGTGAGATGGGGCCCCCCCTGCAGGGTTTGCACAGAGGAGGCGCTTCCTCCAACATCTTTTGAAAGGATCACTCTGGCTGCTGTGTTGAGAATAGACTTTAGGGATTCAGGATAAATCAGGAAAATCAGTTGGGAGGCGACTGCAATCATCCAGGCAGGATATGAAGGGGGCTTGGACAAAGGTGGAAGCAGTGGGATGGTGAGATGGCAGATCCTGGGTATATGTTAAAGGTGGAGTGGACAGGACTTCCTAACACGATACAGGGTATGTGAGAGAGAGCAGAGCAGAAGATGACTCCAAAGCTCTGGGCCAGAGCAAAAGTCTCCATCCAACAAGATGGGAAAGACGCTGGTAGAACAGATGTAGGTGTTGTGAGGGTGGAGAGAAAGAAAGTCAGGAATTCGTTTAGGGGTGACCATTGGGTATGGAAGAGAAAAGTCGAGTAAGCGGTTGCCTTTCCAAGGATGGCATTTAATGCCACAAGACCAGATGAAGTTCTGAGGGTCTGAGTGTGAAAAGAGGACAAGGTCAGAGCCCTGCGTTAAGAGATCAGGGAGAAGAGGAAGAAGCAGCAAAGAGGACGCAGCAGGAGAGACCACTCTAGGAGGAGCCCCCTAGAGTGCGGGGTTCTAGAAGGTGACTGAGGAATTTGGCCAGGTTAAAAAGACTTACCCCAAACCTTTCCCAGGTACAGTGTGGATGAGTGGGGAGGACGTGGGAGCACAGGTGGGCCCTAGGTCTCTGCTTAAGGACCAAAGTGACATAGAAGAAAAAAGGGATGGGGGAGGACTAGGTATTAGACATAGATTCTCCCAACAGGGCCCACTCTAGGCTTTGGGAGCTGCTGTCAGTGATTGCCTAGCTGGAAGGGAATCGGAGGTAGGAGTCGCTCAGCAGAAGTCATAAACCTTACAGTCTCCAAGACGAGGGCACAACTCCTCCCTCCACTTAGGGGCTGTGGCATCTGGAAAATGGCCAAAGCCATAGCCAAGGTCCTATCATGCAGCAGCCCCATTATCTGTCCTAGAGCAGAAGCATCTGAGACAGTGGAGACAACACAGGACTTGAAGACTTGGGTTCAAGTCCTTTTTCCATCACTTTCTGGCCATGCAGCAAGGCTCTAATTTCTCTGAGCCTCAGTTTCCTTATTTGCAAAATGTGATCATAGCAACTACGTCTCAGGACCATGGTAAGGTTTAAATAAGATGATATAAGCAAGGGCACTTTTTTTTTTTTCAAAATACGTCACTTTGTTTTCCTAATAAGGCAGCCTACCTTATAAACCTTAAGAACCTGACCATCATATTTATTTCTTTGGGGAACGCTTAGACTTCCAAGAGCATTCCTGGAGCTCACAGCCAAAGGTGAGTCTTAAGAGGTCAAATATTAAAGCTTTCTCCATAACTTCCTAAGAGAATACAGAGTGTGTGAGAGACAGCAGAGCAGAAGGTGACTCCAAGTTCCTTTGCTATTCAGTTATTGAACATAAAGTCCCTGGATAATCTGTATTCTATATAGGCCATTTCTGTTCCAGAAAGCATTGACTAGGCGTCCTTTTCTATGAACACTCTGACTCCATCCTGAATAGCTGCTTCATCAGAATCTCCTTTTGTCTTCATACAGTCTAGAGCATAAGAGAAGGCCACTGCAGCCTCTGGTTTGGGCACATCTAGGTATTCAGGCTTATCTTTAAGAAGTTGTTTTATCTTGTTTACTGCCAGGGTGAGGGTGGCCCAGGTGGGCTGTAGTTTCCTCTTGCTCACAACCCAAACAGGGGCCCTGACTAGAAGCCAACATCTTGGCCACCCCAGGCTGCATATGAATGCAAGGGATTACCCATAGGTATTTGTCGAAAGATTGGCATATGTAAGGAAGAGGAGGAGGAAGTCGGAAGTCGTCTCCAACTTCCTCAGCTATATAACTCCTCATTCTTCAACTCTTGGGCCAGTTGGGACCTCTTCCAGGAAGCCTTCGCTGACTGCTCAGTATGGCTCAGGGAAGACTCTAGATCAGAAATTCCCAATCGGGGGCAATTTTTCCCTTCAGGGGACATTTGACAGTGTCTAGAAACATTTTTAGTGGTCACAACTTGGGAGGTGGGTGCATCCAGTGGGTAGAGAGTGGGGTGATGCTAACCCTCCCGCAACACACAGGACAGCACCCACAATAAAGAATGATCCAGCCCAGAATGGTGAGGGTGCTGGTGAGGAGCCCTGCTCTGGAGCAGCGGGTGGTAGGTGATCCTTCCCCGCTCAGTTGTCATTCCCTTCTCCCTTATTCCTCCTAAGCAGGACTGAAGATGACTGCTCCTCACTTTCCCAGGCTCCCTTACAGCTAACCGTACCCCCTGTGACCCAGTTCGGACAACGAGACGTAAAGGGAAGTCCGCTATGGGCTTCTGGGAAAGAGTTCCCTCCTTCATAAAAGAAACAGGTGCAGGAAGAGAGCCCTCCCTTCCACTCTGACGTGGAGCACCCTTGCATGAGGATGTGATGTTTGGTGCTGTGCAGCCATCTTGTGGGTTGGAGGTGGCATCACCAAGCACACAGAGGATGGCAGAGCAGAGTCCCTGATGACCTCTCTAAGCTGCTAGCCAACCCCTCCCCACCCACCCCTTCCCTGCAAAGTGAGCCAATAAATGCCTTTATGTTCGGGCTACCTTGAGTTCTCTGTTACCTGCAGCCAAAAGCATCCGAGGAAATCCAGGCCCACCCCCTTGCATGGCGTGCTCCCCTTCCACACCCATCACTCTGTTCATTGTCTTGTGACACACTCTCCTCCCTCCTGGACTAGGAACTTCTTGAGTCCCATGCCATGCTTTCTATCTGAGGATCTCCAATGCACAGCACCATGCCTGGGACAGAGTAGGGGCGCGGAGATATTAGACGAATACATTTAAAGAGTGGAAGGAAAGCTAACTGGATCTCTGCTCTCAGCAGCTCAGCTGTGGGGTCTCCTATGAGCTGCTTGGGCAGACACAACACCGCAGCAGCCTGGCAGTGCCTGGGTGTAAACACGTCTGGGGTGAACGCCCACAGATGCTTAGGACGACAGAAGTGTTGGCCCAGAGGCTGCAGTGCCAGCTCTACTGCGAAAGCAGACATTCCAAGTGCACCAGGAAAGCTGAGGACTGACTGGGTTGCTTCCCAGGGTGAGACTGGAAGCCTCCTACAAATGCACAGATTTCTTCCAGAAAAGGCCTCCTCTTTGGCACCCTCTCTGCTACCCAGCCATCCCAGGAACAGACTGTTCCAGTTGCCCAAAACCCCTGCCTTACAGGACCAGGGAGGTCATAAATCACCCAGGAATCAGCTGGGCCCCTCTGAAGCCGCAGGTGTGAGGACACCTGAGCAGGGCCTTGGCCTCCTTCCCCCTCTCCCCATGCTCTTTCCATGAAGCCAAGGCCAGCCCTGCCCCCTTTCCAGCTGGGGCTGGGCAAAGCGCTCCCTTTGGACCTGCTACAATGCTAGAGCCTCTCAGGCCAGGGGCGAGGGAGCCCTCGGGGGAGAGGGAGGCAGTGAGCCCAGGGGTCGGGGGACAGGCTTGGCCGCAAACCCACCTATGCTGGAACCCTGACCTACCGCCTTCTTCCTTTCATCCTTCCATCCTTCCCTTAGTATTTATGGGGGACCTACTATGTGCTGGCACCATGTCTGGCACCGGGGTTACAGCCTTGAACAGCAGGCAGAACCAGCCCGATGTGAATCCAATTGGCCGTTGTGTGTGGTGCTGTGAAGCTGGACCCTCGCCGGGGGGTACACATCACCAAGCAGTCGCCCCGACCTTCCTAGTGAGTGATTTCCACGGAGGAAGGGCACAAGACCCAGGACCAAGGAGGAGCCGCTGCGTGGCCTTGAGCCCCATGGCTCCATTAACCTGAATCCCACTACGAGGTAAGCGGGCCCTGGGCCTGCGGCTCTGGTGGGAGTGCATGGAATCATGTGCATAAATGCCTCAGGCACCCCCCCAGACCTGAATAAGGGCTCCCGGATGGGAGAGGTTGTTGGTATTACCATCCCTGAAGCTGGTGGCAAGTCCGGGGGCATGGGGAGGGGAGGCTGCAGAGAGCAGTGTCTCAGCATCCGTGGTGGCACAGCAGCCACCAGGGGAGGGGGCTATCCCTCCACTGAGACCTCCGACCCAGTTGGCCCTGCCAGAGCCAGGCAAAACTCCCAGATCGGTACTCTGCTGGCTCCCTACCCTCCCTGGACTCAGGGGACCCAACAGCCCCAGGGGCGGCCTGGTGCGTGGAGGGGTGGTCTGGAGCTGGCAAAGGGGCCTTGAACTTCCCCTTCTCCTGCCTGACCCCACAGGCACACCAGGAGCAGCTGAGCAGCCCTCACCACCAGTCCTGCCCTGGTGCGCTGGGATGGGTGGTACTGCATGGGATCGCCAGGACATAGACCTCCCTGCTGCCTCAGTTTCCCTGGGAGGAAGGTCAGGGGAGGGCATTAGACCCTGCCCTTAAGGACTGTGTAGGAAGGAAAGAAGCAGGAAGAGTGGATGTCAATCCAGGAGAGATGGGGGTGGGTCCAAGGAGGGCCAAGGGCTTTCTGGGGACAGGGCGGACTTCCCAGGTGTACCACCTGCGCAGTCACACAGGGTCCCCTGCTTGGTTTCATGCTCTGATGTTGCCGTCTTGAAAGCCTTAATGTTTTAAATGAGTGACCCCTCATTTTCATTTTATACCTGGTCCCACAAATTATGTAGCCAGTCCTGCTGGGTGAGGACATTGATACACAAAGGGCCTTCCTCTTTGGGGACCAGAATTAGAGGGTGCTGTAACAGCCAATCCATCAGCCTCCCCCCAAAACCATGCCCTCCCCCCCACCGCCCCCAACTCCAGGGAGAATGAGGACTCCTGGGTCTGACCTGTTTCTGACCACAGGAGGCTGCAGGTGAGACCTGGGAGAAAGGAGGGCAGACGTCCTCTTTCTGAGGCCCCCCCTTGCTGCCTCCACCAGGTGGGCTGGTGGGGGGCAAGCTGGTGCCCAACCTCTCCCCGGAGCTCACCTGCAGTTCTGAGGCAGACTGGGTGGGCGGAGGGGAGGGAAGGGAAGGGGATGGGAGGAAGGGGTGGGGTGGGGCCTCAGAGCTGGGAGAAGGGCTCTTCAAGGTTGTCAGCCAGCAAGGCCAGCTCAGGCGTGCTCTGGCTGCTGGTCTCCAGCCAGTAGGAAAGCCAAGAATTCTTCCAGAATGCTGCGAGGGCCCATTCGCCTGGTTCCCCCGAGCCTGCTCCCACCCGCACGGGCCGGGCCGACTCCTGGATCCCTCCTTTGAAGATGGGCTCCTGCCTCTCCCACGGCTCACAGCTGGCCCAGGGTCAGGCGGAGTGAGGAAGCAAGCTGGCATTCCGAGCTGGGGCTGGGAGGACCCAGGCTCCACAGAAAAAGGTGGACGGGGCACCAAGCCCTATGCATGTTGGAGGGTCTGAGGCCTGCAGAGGGTCCCTGCCCCCACCCTCCGTGCCCGAGGCTAAGAAGCAGCTACCTGACTCCTTCCTCAGTTCCCCCCAGATCCCAGGCCGCAAATCCTCTCTCTATTACAATGCAAATTTACCCAGGTGGGGGTCGGGGGATGGGGGATGGGAGATGGGAAAGGAGCAGGCCACAGGTCAGGCCGGCATTCCTCACACTGGCCGGAGGTTTGTGGACACCTCACCGGGGGGGTAAAGCCAAGAGTAAACAAGGCCCATCTGAAGAAGGGAAGTGGGGCAAGAGGGTAGAAGAACTTGGCTTTAAAACTGCATCCCATTCAGGCTTTCCCTACCACTGCCCCATTTCATGGCCACACACCAGTCCCCTCCCTGCCCCCTCCTTCCCATTCCCCCTCCCAGCTCACATGGGGGGGAACATTGTGGCTCCCTGGGAACCCCTACACTTCTGAGGCCTCTTGTGGTTTTCACTGGCTTGCCAGGGCTCCTTCTCTGTCTCAGCTATTCTCCCATTTTCGCTGGCAGGGAAACTGAGGCCCTGAACTATTAGGTAAGGTCAGCAGCTAAGTGACAGAGTAACGACCAAAAGGCAGGGCTTCTGCTCCAGGTTTCCAGAGCCCCTCCCTGGAGATGGAAGCATAACTCTGGTCAGACCCCAGCTTTGCCACACACTGGCTGCGTGGCCTTGGGCAGACCCTTGACATCTCTCAGCTATGGTTTTTCTCACCTGTAAAGGGGGAAACTGACAGCCTTCTCCCAGGACCAGTGTGAGCCACAATCACTGAGGATGAGGAGGGCTTGGCGCCGTGCTCAGAGGAAGCTTTCAGACCGCCGATACTGCCCCCTTCCGTCGCATCACTCCACTGCCCTCCACGCAGGAGCGCTCAGTACTGGCTCCCGCCAGCCAGGGGGTTTCACACTCAGTCTCTCTCTCTGGGGTGGTGAGATGGCAGGTAAGTACCAGCTGATGGGCTCTCTGCACCCTTTGACCCTAGGAGCCTCAACCATCGAGTCGCAGGACGATGAATAAAGATGGCAAACTTGGGGCTTTTCTTCTTTTTGTTTTAAAACACTGATTTTTTTTAGTCATGCATGTCCAAGGGGAAAATTTCAAGTCACACAGAGAGCATACAATAAAAAAGGGAATCTGCAGCCCACCCAGCCCCAGGAGCTCTCTTCAGGGATTCCCACCCTCCTTGCAGAGACTTTCTATGCAAATGCAGGCACTTGTGTGTAGCATTATCTCATTGTTTTCACACAAGTCAGGATGCACCACACACTCATTCTGCAGTTTGCTTCTTTTTCTTTTAACTGTAGATTTTGGAGCCGGCTCCCACTTTGCATGTGCTCTGCTCAGAATCCTTTTCCCCCTGGATTCTCAAAACCCTGCCATTCCACTGATACCCAAATGGGGCCTGGGATGGGGGTCCCCTGCCTAGCTGCATCAGAGTCATTGGAGACCTTGGTTAAATGTACAGACCCTGGGCTGCCTCCCTGCCATGGGAGAGTGGAGCCTGGGAATTTGTGTTTTTAAAAGCCTGCGAATCCCAGGTGATCTCAGGCTCTTACGGATTTAGGACAGGCAGATGATCTATTCCCCTCTTGTTACAACTGGGGAAACTGAGGCTCACAGAGGGAAAATGGTTTGCCCCTGGGCAAATCACAGGAAGGCAGTGGCAGGGAGAGGCCCAGAAGAAGCCGGGGTGCCAGGGGTGATGTGCCTCCCCCTGTGCCAGGCCTTAGGCCCCTCCCTCGTAAACAGTTCCCACGGGCAGACTGGAGGCCTGTTTGAGGCCCCCACTCCCAGCCTCAGAGGATTCTGGCAACCTTAAGCCTTGGGTGCTGGTGGACCCAGAGGAGCTGCTCCAGGCTTGGTGTTGGCACTTCCCAGATGTTGGGCAGAGTGCCCTAGATGCCCTCCAAGGCTGGCACCCCACCCCCACGCTGTGAGTGTTCATGGCTCACTCACAGCTCACAGCTGGCCCCTTCTGAGAATCGCCCTGGCCTGCAGGATCTGCCTGGTCCGAAAGGCTGGTGCTTCCAGACAAAGGCAATGATCGAAGGATGCTGGGGTGAAGAGGCCAGTCTCCCTGCCTCCAGATGGGACAGCTCTGTGGTGCCACTCCAAGCTTCTTTCCCGGCCCACTCCTGCTTCTCCCACTCCCTACAGGTTTCTCCTGAAAGCACTCCCTCAAAAAAATCTCTTGCATGAGAATCCCCACCATGTTTGGCTTTGAAGCAACGGCACCTCAAAGAGTGGGGGAGAAAGGCCCTGTGGGACAGGTGGAGTCAGCAGAGATGGCGGCTCCCCTTCCGGAGCCAGCAAACCTTACCCAGCCCTCCTCCTCTCACTCAGCCCTTCCTCTGCCAGCCAAGAAAGCAAGCAGGAGTGGAGTAAACACACCTTGGGCACGCTCAGGAAAGAGAGGGTGTAGGATGGGCATGGCAGAGATGAAAGGAATAAAATAAACAGATATCACCATGGCGCTTATAGGTATGGAAATAAAACTCACTGACATGAGCTGACTTGAGAGCAATTACAAAGTAATATGTCAGCCAGCCAAACAACCCACCAGCATCTGTGGGTTATCTCCAGGACAAGTTACAAAGGGTTTCTGGTTGGGGATTCATTTTAGGTACCCTGACTCTCACCTTTTTTTTTTTTTTTTTTTTTTTTCTTTTTTCTTTTTTATAAGGGATATTGGGCTTTAATTTTCTTATAGCATCTATTTTATTTTTTTAAGATTTATTTATTTATTTATATCTCCCCCCACCTCATTGTCTGCTCTCTGTGTCCATTTGTTGTGTGTTCTTCTGTGTCTGCTTGTCTTCTCTTTAGGCAGCACCGGGAACTGATCCTGGGACCTCCCAGAGTGGAGAGAGGCGCTCAATCTCTTGCACCACCTCAGCTCCCTGGTCTGCTGCGTCTCTTATTGTCTCTCCTCTGTTTCTTTTTTTATTTTGTCCTCTTGCTGCACCAGCTCTCCATGCGGGGCAGCACTCTGCGTGGGCCAGCTCTCCACTCGGGCCAGCTTCCCATGTGGGCCAGCTTGCCTTTCACCAGGAGGCCCCAGGAATTGAACCCTGGACCTCCTATATGGTAGAGGGGAGCCCAATCGCTTGAGCCACATCCGCTTCCCTTGCCATATTCTCTTGGTTAGAAGGAAGTTCGAGGGGAGGGGATTTCACAAGAGCATCACACTAGGGGGACAGGGGGTGTGGGGGCCACCAAGAATGTCTCACCAGGTTGGCAAGGCTTGGGACTCACCAACATCTAAGCTCTTCTGGTTAGTTAATTGGTTGTTGGGTTTGTTTGTTTGTTTGTTTGTTTGTTTGTTTGTTAGTTACTTGAAGAAAGGGGAGAATTTGGGGCTATCCAGGCAGAGAGAGCCTTTGCTCAGTTGTTTAGACTGGTTTAAGAACTGCCAGGAGTTCTGTATGAAGGAGTGTGTAGGGATCCTTGCAAATGAAGCCTGGGAGCTAGGCAGGGAAAGTACATATGATATGCAAGGGCCTGATGTGCTAAGCAAAAGAATTAGGACTTTACCTTGAAAATTATGAGTAACCACAGAAAGATTTTATGTCACTGCTGTTTTCAGTGGACATTTTCTGCCCTAAATTTTGTGCATCCAAGAAAACAGGGCTGTAGCAATAAGAGAAGAATGACCGAGATGGGGAGGGAGAGGCAAGAAGCAGAGAGCAGAGGGGCAAGAAGGATTCTCCATACTCCCCATGGTGCTCCTGCCCCTGGTTTCAGTCCACCCCCTGACGCCAGCAGCAGCTCTGCCCTGAAATTCTTGAGATATCCTTGGGGTCTTTCCAACAGATTTCCTGTTTTGCTTAGCCCAGCCAGAGTTGATTTCCATCACTTTCCACCTAAGAAGTCCTAACAAATTTGGAATGAGCAAGCCTGAGCCAAGAACAGAGTGTTGGCACATCATATATGCTGTGCATTCCCAAACCGAATATGGTATAAAGGCCCACTTATCCAGAGGTCATGAGTGTCACCCACTTGCCTGTGCAGGACACGGTAGAAAACACAGAAAGAGGAAAGAGAGCCCATTGTTCTGGCTGGCTGGCTGCAGGTGGGGGCAGGAAGAGCAGGGGGACAGAGTGCATCAGAGGCTGTCCGTGGAGAGGAGGGAAGCATAGCGTTTGGCCAGGAACTGGAACACAGCAGGACAGAAGCCGGAGATGCCAGGAACCAACCGCCAAATAGAAGAGGCAGAAACCACAAGAGCGGGCCAGGGGCCAGCTCAGGTGGGAAGAAGCCGCTCTTTGGACACCAGGAGCACTGATGAATTTCCCAGGGCAGGGTACGTTCTGTTTGTATGGACACCCCTCTTGAAGGCCCAGGGCTTCCTGTGGACTAGTTCGCTCCCCAGACATTGTTAGAGCCACGGACTCCTGAGTCCAATCCTGCCGAAGTGAAAGTTACAAAACTCATGCATTTACTCTTAAGAAGGCTTTTGTTTTTTCAGATCTTTTTTTTTTTTTTACCGGGAGGTCCCGGGGATCGAACCCGGGTCCCTCCATATGGGAGACAGATGCCCTACCAATTGAGCCACATCCGTCCCCCGTGCATTTACTCTTAAGAGTATCCATGGGGCTTGAGTTCATAACTATTTCCTCTTATTTGAGAA
The DNA here is from genome assembly GCA_026826555.1 of Tolypeutes matacus. Lineage (NCBI taxonomy): Eukaryota > Metazoa > Chordata > Mammalia > Cingulata > Chlamyphoridae > Tolypeutes > Tolypeutes matacus. Next base: position 3,118,248 of record JAKSZT010053820.1, read on the forward strand.
CCAGTCCTAGCAGGTTTGATCAATGAATGTCCCAGCTCACAATGGGCTGGAAATCCTACATTGGAAATGGGAAAGATGCTATTAGAGGAATCAAAACAATAGCAGCCAGAATGTTTACCAGCATCCCTGCCTCTACCCATGAGATGCCAGCAGCACTGCATCCCTGGTGATGACAAGCAAAAATGTCTCCAGTCACTGCTAAGTGTCATCTGGGGCGGGGGAGTAAAATCACCCCCTGTTGAAAACCGCAGCAAGAGTGAAAAAATTCAACCTTCACAAGAACCAAAATAATGTGACAGCCAAGGGCCAGTGCCAAAAAGCCCACGTATCGGTGGGCCTTACAGTGAGTCCTTTAGCGGCAGAGCACGGTGATCCCAGCCCCACAGTGCTGGCCACTGCCCAGGGTTTCCACACCCACCACGCCATCATCTGACGCTTCCTCACTTCTGCAAAGGGGCAGGACAAAGTCTTTTATCTCCTTCTCCCTACCCCCTACCTTTCTTTCTTTCTTTTTTTTTTTTTTTTAATTAATGAGTACACTGAGAATCTAGGAGAATTGGTGAGTCGGTCAAAGCCACACAGCTAGTTTGTGGCCAAGCCAGACTTGGTCCTCCAGCTCCCAGCCAGTTCTCCCGACCCTCTGCCACACTGATGGAAAGGTAGTCCCCAAGGATGGCAAACTGGTGCCCAGCACATCCCATTAAGAAGGCCCTGTCTCAGAAAGAAAGGGTACTACACCCAAATGACGCCAGCGCTTCCCTGGATGCATGGGAGCACAGGGCTTGTTTCCTCCCTTTAGGGTCCTTCGCAGTTCTAGGCCTTTACTAAAAAAAAAAAAATTTTTATATTAAATTAGATTAAAATCTTTTTCTACCCTGATTCTGTATTGGTTTTGGACTTGGGGTGGGGTAAGGGGGCTGTTTTAAAGCCTTTTCTGATGAGATCCTCTGGAATGCTTAGATGTCTGTATCAGTTTCCCGTGGCTCCCATAACAAAGTACCACAAACCCAGTGACTTGAAACAACAGAAATTTATTCTCTGCCTTCTGGAGGCTACAAGTCCACAGTCGAGATGCCAGCAAGGCCATACTCCTTTTGAAGCTTGTCAGGGAGACTCCTTCCTGGCCTCTTCTAAGTTTCTGGTGTTTGCCAGCAATCCTTGGTGTCCTTGGCTTGTGGATTCTCTATCCAAGAGGATCTCTGCCTCCATCTTCAAATGGCCTTCTCCCCTGTGTCTGTCTTTGTGTGCAAATCTCCCTCTTTTAAAAAGACAGTAGTCATATCGGATTAGGGCCCACCCACCCTAATGCATTTTGGCCTCATCTTAACTGACATCTACAAAGATTCTATTTCCTTGTAAGGAAACATCCACAGGCCAGGGAGTTAAGACTTCAACATATCTTTTGGAAGGGCATAATCAACCCATAACAAGGTCCATCTCCAATCTTGTTTTCTTCCCAAGGCCAGTCCTGCCTCGCCTCTCCTCTTCTATTCCATGACCCATGCCACCTCTCCCCAACACTTTGACCCATTTCAATGGATCCTACCAGAGCCTGCTTCCTATGCTTGTCGTGTAGGCTCAAAAGCAGGAACACTGCACGTGGTGAAGGCCATCAGATGATGGGGTACCACTGTGTGGTGGCTTTGTCTCATTTCTTATCTGTTCTTCTTCTCTCAAATGGTATAGAAAATTGAGAGCCGGCTTATGCAGTCATAATTAGAGAAGTACAAGAGTCTCAGATCTCTCACATCATATTCTCCTTCCTTTTTTCTCAGAGCATCACAGAGCAAAAACATAAGCCGGTGTTTTAATTTCCTTGGCTGCTCAAGCAATACCGTCAAATGGGTCCAGCTAAACATTGGGAATTTATTTTTTCATGGCTTAAACCTGGGGAAAAGTCCAAATCAAGGCATCCTCAAGGCGATGCTTTCTCCCCGGAGACTGCAGCATCCTGGGGCTGGCTGCCAGCAAACCTTGGTCCTCGGCTTGTCACATGGCACGGCACATGGTGGCATCTCCTGGCCTCTCCCTTCTCTTCCAGGTTCCGTTGATGTTCAGCCTCTGGCTGCTCCCTGTGTCTTTCTTTCTCTCTCTCTGAATTTCATTCTCTCATAAAGGACTCCAGTAATAGGATTAAGACCATCCTGATTGACCACACCTTACCTGAAGTGACCTCCTCAAAAGGTCCTGTTTACAGTGGGTTCACACCAGCAGGAGTGGAATAGATTTAAGAGCATGTTTTTCTGGGGTACCTACAGCTCCAAACCAACACAGCCAGCGCTATGGATTGAATCGTGCTCCTCACAAAGACATGTTCAATTCCTAACCCCCAGTCCTGTGGGTGTGGACTCATTTGTAAGGAGCATCTCTGAAGATCCTGCTAAGACGGGCCTTGATCCCATACGACTGGAGCCCTTCTAAGCAGAGGACATTTGGATGAAGGAAGAGACAGAAGGAGAGAGGTGGTCATTCAGCGAGGCAGAGACTGAGGCATGGATGGCAGACAAGCCACCATCCGAACGCTGCAGACTTCACAGGAAGCATGGCCCTGCCAAGACCTTCATTTTGGACTTCTAAGCTCCAAAACTGTGAGACAATTAATTCCTGTAGTTTAAGCCAACCAATCTGTGATATTTGTTACAGCAGCCCTGGCAAACTAAGATGCCAAGTTAAATTCAATGCTGTCCTTGCACCTGTCCTGGGGTAGTTGTGTGTGTGTGTGCATTATTGTGAGAATGTGCAAGTGACTGTGGGTGTGCTTGAGAGAGTGAGTGCGTGTATATTTGTACACAGGACCCATATATGCATTTTCTCCTGGGGTTACTTGGGGCCTGCATTCCGATGCTGGAAGCAGATTCCTCAGCTGAGAGGCCTCTCTGGTCACCAGAGGCATGGGCCTGGGGCATTTCCTTTTGCAGTAGAATGGGGATTGTGGTTACTCAGCCTGGTGGCTGGACAGGGGCTGGGTGGAAGGCTGGGGAAATAAGCTCCCATGCCGGTCTAGGTGCAGGCCTGGTCAGTCCTCCACTCAGGACAGCCCTGGGAAGAATGGCCCACCGAGGGTGAGGAGGCCCCCGGGCCACGGCCACCACCCAGGACGGGGTCGTATCTCTGTATATCAAGGTGGAGACCACTGGTACTCTGGGACCTGGACAGACCTTTACACTCACCTCGGAAGAGTGAGAAGCCTGAGACGTCTACATCATGGGAATTTCCCAGAAGCCTCTTCCCTAACAGACCTGATCTTGTATCCAAACGCAGTCAAGGGAGGAATTGTTCTGGTCATGTTAGTCCTGTCCGCCCTGGGTGCTAGTGCCCAGTCCAAAGTCCATGACTAGCTCTTCGGCAATGCCGCTGAGTCCAGGAAACAGACCTGTACGCTGAGAAGGACAGTCACGGGGAGACCCTCAGGGACTTCAGGGTGGCCAAGATACCTGGGAATTCCTGAACAAGCAGAGGAAGGTGCAGCAGAGAAACCAGAAGGCCCACGGTGAAAGATGCTGTTCCAAGCACTGCTTCACGTACCACCTCAGGGATCTTCACAGCAGTCCCAAAGGATGGCCACTTGACAGCTCAAAGGACAGATGAGGAAACTGAGGCTCAGAAACAGGAGACAACTCTCCCAATATCTCACAGCTACTAAATGGCAGAGCCAGGGTTCAAACGAGGTCACGAGTGAGGTACAAAGTGTTCCACAATCAATAGACTGGTTAAATAAGCAGCGCTTTATTTATAGAATTCTGTGCAGTCATTTGTTGATAGAAGAATATTTAATGACCTGGAAAGATGTTTAAGATATATTGTTGAGTCCAGGGTGGGGTGGGGGAAGCAGGTAACAAAACAGCATGTAGTACAGGTAGTTGCTCGAAAATAAAATGAAATACAGAAGTATGATTTCCAAGAACAAAAACCTGGAAGGATGCACATCGAAATAGCAGCAGGGGCTTTCTCTGGACAAGATGAAGTGTGTTTTCTGTCCTGTGACTTTGTGCATTTTTTCTGACTGCAGTCATTTTGTAACAAGGACAAACATGACGTAGAAGAGCTCAGGCTGTGTTTCTGTGCAGGGGGAGAGGAGGGACTGGAGGAGGAGACCAACGGGTGAGATGCAGGGTCCCAAGGTTGAGTGAGCGGGAGGGCGTGGTGGGAAGCAACTCCCTTCCTCAGAATTCCTCGCTTTTTTCCTGGTGGGGGCCACAGGCAGGCGGGCTGGGTGCAGGCTTCAGCTGTGGGCTCCCCTGGCTCAGCCCTGCCTTCACACGCAGTTGAATTCCCCCTCTGGGCCTGTGCTTGCAGGACTGGGGGGCGCCAGCCAGCTGGGGGTGGGTGGCTGTGGGGAGCGGGCAGAGTTGGACCGTGTTTACCCGGGTGTGCATGGAAGGGGGGCAGGGGAGCTGGAAAGAGTTGCTTAAGCGTGTGTATGTATGCCAAGCCCTTGGGTTGGGGCGGGGGGGGGCGGGGCTTGCTCAAATATAGCAAACAGTACAAGTTCAGTCATCCAGATCTGTGGGTCTCCAGCCCATGAGACTCAACAATGCTCCTTTTTAAAATCATTTTTAAATTTGCCTATAACATAACCTATCTACAGACATAATATTTTAATTGATAGACTGTCCTAACTGTATTATAAACGGGAAATAAAGCAATTTATAATAAAACAACATGTATTTCAATATGTAAATGTTCAGGTATGGCAACAGTAGATGACATCATCTCCCCTCCACACCCCTACCAAATGCCCTCACAAATTTCCAAAACTCCCTAGGGGACTACAAGCCCACTGAGAACCACTAATTAGAATACTAGCAGCTGACACATAATGCACGTTTCCTATGAGACAGACACCATTCGAAGCCCTTTATGTGTATCAAGTCATGGAATCTTCACAACACTATGAGGTAAGTACTACTGTTAGACCCATGGTACAGACTCAGAGAGGTTGAGTTACTTGCCTGAGGCTCCACAGCTAGGAAGTGAGCATTAGACCCAGACTAGCTGGCCTTTCTTGGGGTAGAGGCCCAGCCCGGGCAGATTGGACCAGTGGGAAGAATAAGTCAAAAGGCTCACTTTATCACCCACAGAGCACAGTCCAGATGATGCTCATGACGGCTACATTCACGTGTCAACTTAACCAGGTTATGGTGGCCAGTTGTTTGGTCAGGCAAGTCCTGGCCTAATTGTAACTGCGAGGATATTTCATGCACTTCAGTTATCAGTAAGCTGATTGCACCTATGGCTGGTTACCTCTACAATCAACTGAGGAGACTGCCTTCAACAGTGAGAGAAGTCTCATCCAGTCAGCTGAAGGCCTTAAAAGGAGAAATGATGATTTCAGTAGTCAGAAGGGAGAATTTCCATCTCTACTTCAGAAAGCCAGCCTCTCCCGGGGAATTCTTGGAAAACCTTCATCGGAGTTCCCAGCTTGCTGACTGTCCTACGTAATTGGGACTTGCCATGCCCCACAGTCAGGTGAGCCAATTCCTATAAAAGGATCTCATAATATTTACATATCTATATCTATATCTATATATATCCTATCTGTCTGTTCTGTTTCTCTAGAGACCCTGACTAATACAATGCTCAATCCACATATGTTGACGATGAGAAGGACGAGGAGCATAGCATAATATTCTGTTAATATACGAAACCAGGGAAGGGCCTCAAACAAGCTGCCCGAGATTCCTGTCACCAACCACGGGCAGGGACTCGGTCAGGGACACGGTGAGCTCACATGCCTGCCAGACCCCCCACAGAGAGGACAGCAGCACCGCCTGGCCCCAGGCTGGCCGGGTGTGACACTCTCCCTGACCAGACCGCCTGCCCCTGCTCCTCCTTTACCCACCACCAATAAGCAGGGACCATTCATTGTGCCCCTTCAATGGCAGTCTCTGCGCTGGGGTCTGGGAATTACGTCTGTTCCCTCACAGGTCAGGCAAACACAAATACACTAATTATACACACAAAAGTGTAATTACAAACTGAAAAGTGCCCTGCCACAGGGAGGCCCCAGCGAGCCTGTGGAGTCAGGGAGGTTTGTGGAGGTTGTGTACTGAGGAGAGAGAATTGGGGGGTTTTAGAGATCCAGGGATCTCACCCTAGCTCCAAACAGGAGCCCATCACACAGCCATGGAGACAGAAGCTAAGACCAAAGTCCACTCCTACCAGAAACTTAAGACACTGCCAGCTGCAAGCCTGGCCAATGCCTTCCGCCACTTTGCACAGCTGGACTGACCTGTGGCTGCGATTTAAGCGTCTTGAAAAAGACCTCTGACCCTCTTCTGCCCACTGGGCACGATGGCTGGTGTTTGTCCCGGTCAAGCAGGTATTCCTTGAGGACCCTCAGATTACTCGAACTACTCATTCAATTTATAGCACCAAAAACTAACAAGCAAATAAACAGATGGACATGTGCAAAGCCAGCGACTGCATGTTTAGCAGCACTTCCTCTGGTCCCGGCACGGTGCTGGGAATCGAGGAGGGTACAAAAGACCATGAGGCCCAGCCCTTGTCTTCAAGGCGCCGATGATCTATAGGGAGACAAAGCCTACCCTCAAAAGACTCCTCAAAACACTCGTGGGTGGAAAGCTAGTAGTGATGCCCCCAGGCACTCTAACCTGGGGGACTATTCTCACCGTGGGCACCACAGCTTTCTGAGCCAGATGATTCTTTGTTGCAGGGCAGGCCTGTCCTGTGTATTGGAAGATTGTAACTGAGCAAGGGCTCGCTGCCTGACATGCGCAGAGGCCAATACTGTGACACTGGGATTTTAAGAAAAGAAAGAGTTTTATTGCAAGGTCAACTGGCATGGAAACAAGGCTCAGATCTGTCTCCCCAATCTGAGAGTTAAGGGAGGTTTTATGGGGATGGGAGGTGAGAGGGGTGGGTACAGAAGTGGGAAGGTTTGACTTGGCATAGTCCGGTTGGTTAATTATAGAGTTGTCCATATGTAGGAGAGTGGACTTCAGGCCGGCTCTTCTTCATTGAAGAACCTCTTGCATTTGATTTGTTTCCAATGTTTCTTTGTCCTTGTAATTTTGGTTCCCAGGGAATTGACCTTTGCTCTTGGTGTTTCAAAGGTCATCTAAAGGATGAGTCTTATGCTCAGATTATATGACCTGTGGTTAAACGGGGCTGCCTGCAAAACAAAAGCTCAGAAGAAAAGGTTACAGGAAAAGAGGATGTCCCCACCAACCAGTTTTGGCCTGCCCGTGGTTTCTAGATGTTTAGCAGCATCTATGGACTCTATCTGCTAGATGCCAGTAACACTGCCACCCATTTGTGAGCACTAAAACTATCCGCAGACATTGCCAAACGTCCCCTGGGGGGCAAAATGGAAGTAGAGATACACTGAGTTAAAGTGATTGGGGCAGAACCCTAGAGAAGGCACAGCCCAAGCCAAGGCCTAGAAATATGGGCAGTCTTCCTGGCACTAGAGAAAAATGGGATGTGTTCTAGTGGAGAGGGGATGTGAAAAAGCTTTCAGAAAGGACTAAGTACCCAGTGAAGTGGGTACAACAGGATGTGGGTGACATGTATGGAGAACATGTGGCACTGGATGGTCATCTGCACATAGATAAAGAGAAAAGCTGAGCTCCTGCGAGGAAGAGGAGAAGAGGAGCTGCCTTGCTTCCTGATTCCTGTCCTGGCTTTACGTCTGCAGTGGTTGAGGATCCCTGATTAAGACAGCAGCACCTGGAGCCGATTTTGATTGAGAATCCCGTGCTGATCAGAATTTATGAGACTTTTCAAAGCCTACTCCACCCCCCCCACCCCCATGGGAGGTTAGCATGACTTTCAGCCATAAGATGAGTCACTCAGGCCACACGTGGAGACCATCCGCCTGTTTTGTATTCCCCCTTCCTGAGCCGTCTCCCAGCTGTACCTTCTCTGCTCTGACAATCACTGGCCGTCTCCTTAGCTTGGGTGGACCGACTTGGAAGCAGAGGGAGGCTCCTGGCCCGTAACTCTGAGAAGGACGAGGAGCACGGAGACCAAGGCCGTGGATTGGTCAGTAAGGAGCCCACGTCCTCCTCACCCCCTGGCTCTCTGCTGAGCCGCTCTGGGGGAAGAGTGGATTCTCAGGCAACCCTGTGGCCACTGCACTTGGCTCCTGACTAGGATAATTAGAGACAGAGCCAGGCATGATGTCATGCCTCTGCAGGAGAATGGAGGATGTTTGAGCAAGGCTTCAGCCTTTCCATTTGTCAAGAGGGAGAGGGTGGACTTGATAAGGTGTAACACTCCTGCACTGATTTTCTGATTTCAGATAAGAGTCCTGGGAGCCAATGTGGCTCAGTGGTTGAGCACTGGCTTCCCACATACTACGAGGTCCTGGGTTCAATCCTGGCCCTGGTACCAAATAAAAATTAATTAATTAATTAATTAATTAGAGTCCTAGAGTCCTCCTGGACGAGTCCCTCTGAGAAGAATGTGGAGTCATGCAGTCATGGCTTTTGATTACCCTCTTCTCTTCCCCATTCCCCTCCATCTAGTTCCTCTGGGGAACTTCTGTCCTTCTCCAGGTGGTACTGATGGGGCTGTCAATCATGATACCGTACCCCTTCCCAAGAATGTAGGGGTGGGAAGTGTCTCAGGCTGCTCCACCCATACAGTGACTGGTTCATTGATGGGCATGGTCCCAAGCAGAGCCAATTAGACTCTTCCCTAGGATATGAAAGACAGAAATCATGTTTCCATGACTTATTAGGCTGGAAAGATGTGAGTCTAAGGCTATCAGCTAACATTTTCCTGGTACAGGAAGAAAGCCCATCTACAGAATAATGCACAGAGGAAGCAAGAACTGAGAGCTGGAGAGAGAGAGATAAAGCCCAGATGACACTGTTTGCACCCCTGGATCCACCTATGCCTGAAGCTGATCTCCAGCTTCAGGGCTAATAAATTCCCTTTTTGCTTAAGCTAGTTGGATTTGGGTTTCTGTAACTTGCCATTGAAAGAATCCTAACTTATATAGCCCTTCAGTATCTCTCCAACTAGAGCTGTGAGAGTGTGTATTCCACACACAGAGAGGCAGAGCTTATAAGCTTATACCTCCAGCTGGAGCCAGTGAACCCCAGGACCCCCAGCACATCTCTCCTGCCATGCATCTTGACAATGTCTTGTGGAGGGGGCCTCCTTAACCCAGCCTGTGGCTAATGCCACCAGGCAAACTGTTCAAATTCAATTTGTAAAAGGAAGTCCTTGCTCCCAGTCACAGGGTACCCTAGGAAATAGGCAAGTGAAATCTGTACTGCACAGCCCACAGCAAGCTCAACCCAGGCTGTAGAGGTGGGGAGCTGGGTGTGCCCAGGGGTGCAGTACACATCTGCAGGGGCCCTGCACTCAACACTTGCCCTCGTCATGGGAAGCCTGCATCCCCTGGCACTGGGCGCGGCTTAGGATAGCCCACCAGGCCCTGGTGACCAGCGCCCACTGCCCCAAGCTGCTGGGAAACCAGCCCCAGGCACAGGTCCAAAAAGTGATGAACTCCAGGTTCCTGGCTTAGGGTAGTTCACAAGGAAGTGGTGTGTCACGGTGTCCCCTCCAGGAAGAAATCCCTAAGGGCTGTTTTCCATTTCTGTAGCTGTGTAACCTTACCTACAACCACGACCCAAAACATAAGAGGTGGACAAGTCTGCTCCTGAATCTTCCCGTTTTGTGGTTCTAAAAACACATAGGGGCAGGGCAGGCCCTCTGTGCCCGTGGTGCTTTCAGGGGTGTCAAGTGGAACGAGTGCACCTCGTTTGTCCCCTCCGGGGGTGTGATCCAGGGCCTGGCACAGATTCCCATTTGGCCCTGCGGAGGGCAGTGGAATCTGCTTTGTGTCCACACATCCCCCCACACCGGAGCAGAAGGCTTTCCCACAGGCCCCTGGCTTCCAGGTCTTTCTGGAAGTCTCATCCAACCCTAGTGGCCAAGCACCATGACTTCATGACCTGTCAGCACCCCCCCACCCCCACCCCCAGTCCTTGTCTGATGGGGCATTGGATCCCTCCAAGATCCATCTCTGTCTCCAGTGGCCCCCAGTGTCCTGGGCTCTAGGCTCAGAGGGAAGTGGTGGGATTTAGGCCCCTGGGGGCAAGGCCTGAGACAGGAGCCCAGGGCCAGGGCCAGGCACTGAGGCTCCGTCAGATGCTGGAGCCTGTGAGAGGCCTCTGGGGTCTCCTTGTGATGGCGCCAATGACACACCAGGTGTCGCTGTGTAGCTGATCGGATGAAGGAGGATTTTCTCTAGCACCAGCCCTAAGCTAAGGACTGTGAATAAGGCAGGGAGACCTGGGGGGAGGAAGGCGGTGGCTCTGTCCTCCCAGCCTGGAGACCAACAGAAGCACCCCTGGGATGGCGCATGCCGTGAACTGCCGGGCTGGGGGCAGCGGGGGTCTCCACCACAGGCCTGGATGAGTGGAAAGGACAGTTCCCGCCCGGCCTGGCTGGGTCATTCCTTCCACTCCCACCTTCAGCACACCCCCACCCGTAAGCCTCTGCAGGAGCTCAGCTCCACTTTCCAGGGCCCTGCTCGGGGGTCACCCCCATCCCCACCCCACAGAGGGTGGCTGGCCGTGCACTGCCATAGGAGAGGCCTGTTGAAGCTCATCAGCTCCAGGCAGCAGTGCCCCTACCCCTACCCCCACCCCCAGGCAGCTGGTTCTGTGCAGCCTTGGGGATGGGGAGAGGGGAGTCACGTGGGGCTGAGAGATTGTGACTGCTCATATCCCTGCTGCCCGGCCCCCCAGGATCCTGAAGGCAGGTCACCCAGGAACCAGCAGGCCCCCAGAATGCTGCGGAGGGAAGATGGATGAAGCTCAAGTTATTTTCTCACTGTTCTAGCCTCTGATCCCTGAGGCTCCAAGCACAGGAAAACCTGGCATTGCATTGTTAGGACTTGAGGCAGCCGAAGGCTCACACCTTTCCCAGACCCCACCCCACCTGAGGACAGAGAGCTGCCCACAGGCTCACCCTGCCGATCCCCGATCCCTGGGGTGGGCTACTGTTCCCAAATTTCTGGGCCCCCAGTTGGGCTTCAGGGGAGGGAAAGTCTGAATGAGGAGGAACAGAGGGGAGCAGGGGTGGGGCTGCCCTCCTCCACCTGAGGCCACCCCCAGACCTGAGTCCCAGCCCCTCCATTTCCAAGTCCTCTCTCTCTTCTAGCTCTTCTCTGCAGAGGAAAATCAAAAGGGGTAGAGGCAGCAGGACAGGCAGTCATTCAGTGAATGGACTCAAAGCTCCGTGTGTGAGATGGAAAGGGATGAGCAGAGACACAAGGAAAGCAGGAGAAGGGGTGGGAGGGTGGGGGTGCAGGGTGCACCATCAGCTGCGTTGGGAGCTGGGGTGGGAAAGCTGAGCTAGGAGCTGGCTTCTTTAGCAGGTCGTGGGATTTGGTCTGGTGGTGGACTAAGGAAGCGATCATGGGAGTGATGGGTACCTCCAAACAAAAAAACTCCTTCAGCATAAATCACCCACTTTCATTCCTTTATCTATCAATCCACAAATACAAATTGACCACCTTTTAGAAGCTACATTGGGCTGGGCAATATAGGGGAGATGCAATAAAATGTTGTCTCTGTTCTCAAAGGTGTTACAGTCTAGTTAGGAAGACAAGACTTATGAACAAGAAAACACACGTGTGTGTATAACACACAACACTGATTGTGCAAGCCCTTTGGCAACTGTACAAGTCTGTGAGGTCCTAACTATGAAATGTTTATTCATAAGCTTCGGTAGCCCCAGATGCTCCTCCCTGATCATCCCTGACATAAAAAATACAACAAAAAGGCAAGACTCCCAATTTCCACAGGGTATCTGAGAGATTCTGTGCAAGATTTTGTGCCTCTGTGTGTGCCTGGGTATGCATGCATGTGTGCATGTGTGTGTGCACAGGTGTGTGTGTGTGAGAAGGTAAATCGGTAGTATCTGTAACTTTGTGCTGGGAACCCTGGAAGAAGAGAGTGTCTTAGAACTCTTGTATGTCAGAGCAAAAAAGGAACTGAAGGGTCCCATCAGCCCCTCACTGTACAGAGGGGGAGAAGATAAGGGGTTGAAGGGTTGATGGCCACCAGTCACTCAGCAAGTGAACAACTTCATTGCCCGTGAGTCTCGTCTTGGCTGACGTGCAAGCTTCCAAAGGACAGACGTGCCACTAGAAATGGAATATCAGAATGTTTGTTTTCTCTTCTGCCTTTTAGGCAGCAATGGTGATGGTGGCGGCACCCAGTGTCACCTGTGCCAGCCTCTAGAGTAAAAATCAGTGGGAGGCAATGAAGGGAAGTGGTTAATAGCTGAATGCTGGAGGCTATCACTTACTAGCTGCTTCTTAATGTCTCTGCACCTTGGTTTCCCCATCTGCAATACGGGATGATGATACAACTTCCCTCCCAGGGTTGTTGTGAGGATTTGGGTGGTGGATATGCACAGCAAACTTAGGTCCTGGCATGCAGTAAAAGCTTAAAAGAGAGTTGCTGTTAGGATTATTCTCTGTTTGCATTCTTCACCAGCAGGATTCCAGGAAGCCCTCCTCAGCTGAGAGATGGCTGCGAGGGTCCAGAGCCCACCCCTTTGAGTTTCCCAGCTCACAGCCTGCAGTTTTTACTGATTTACCCCCCTAATTCCCAAACCCCATCTGTTGGCAACTGTTATAGAAGCTCTTGCCACCTCCTGGTGAAAATGAGAACTGCAAGCAAGTTGCTCAGTTCCTGGCTTTGTCCTGCGGTTGGGGGGCGGGGAGAGGTGACAACAGGCTGACTCGTCCTGAGGGGGGAGGCTGGTATCCTTGGGACATGATGTTGTATGCTCCCCTGCCTTGGGATTGTTTACTATTTGCCTGACTCTCAAGGTGCTAGAAAAAATATGACAGTAGCTTACATTAGGCTGTTGACATCCACACAGTGCTCTCTTTGTGCAGCTTATTTTCATTTTGTCATTTGCGTTACTCTCCTCATTTCCCCCTTTTCACCCCCACTTCCCACCCGAATCATTGCCTGTCAAAACTGGCAGGAACTATGGAGCCGGCCTTAGGAATGTGGGCCCTGAGCACGGTCAGGCATTTGCCTTTTGGCCGGCGTGAGCGCAGTGGAGATGCCGAATCCAGACTGGCCGCAGCTCAGCCCCTGAGGCCGGGTACCAGGTTTTACGCAGCAACTGCCACTGAATCACAGCAGAGAGGGCCTGTGGGATCTGCCCCCGGGGTAGGTCCATTTAAAGAAGCCGTACTTGAGCCCCAGCCCAGGCAGAGCTGGCACGAGAGGAGGAGCGTGGGCGCCGCGCTGGCACAGGGCCTGCCCACCCCTCCGCCCCTTCAAGACCCCGTGACAAACAACCTTGCCTGGTGCCCCAGCGCCTGCCAAGCCCTGTTGCATTAAAACCCTGGCAGCCTCAGCAAGGAGTCCACCTTCAGCCTGGTGGGTGGGGAAACCAAGGCAGCAAGAGCCCAATGTGACCAAGGTCACACAGAGCCACAGAGCCGGCTCCCGGGCCCTGGAGGCTGGACGTGCAGGCCTGCATGCTAAGCTGAGCGCTCTCACTCACCCGGTGCCCAGGCTCTGGGCCCACAGCCCAGGAGGAGCAAGCATTTCCCGAACTGTGCCCAGCTCTCTCCAGCCATGAATCCTCACAGCAGTGCCCTCTCTCCTGGGGAAACAGAGGTACTGAGGGCCCCCCTGGGGTCCCCCGCAGGGAGTCAGGTCCAACCTGGGCGACCAGCTTTAGAGTCCAGCTCCCAGCTGGGGGCCTGGCACACCAGACATGAAAAACCTGGCAGGCCGGAGGAGAAGGGCAGGTTAGGTCATTACAGCAGAATGAAGGAAACCGAGGGGGTGGAGGAGGGACAGGGGCCAAGAATGTTTCAAGGCGACCTAAGGCTCCTTCAGATGAGAGCAGGTCCATATACCCTGGCAGCTGCCCCCACTGCCCAAGTTACTGGGCCTGCGGAAAACCTGATGTGTCTCAGCCCATTTTATTTGGGGAGGGTGGGGGCTGGTCCACAGGTGTGTGCACAGATCAAGAAGTGACCAGAACAGTAAACACATTCTGGTGCCTCGCATGAGCACACATTTAGGCAGACAAACGCGCGTGTGCAGGTACCCGGGCCAGGCGTGCGAGCCCACAGGAGTGTTTGTGTGTTTGCGTGCAGGCTACAAACATGTTTTCACAAAGCTCAAGGAGAAGCAATCAGTCATCTCCGAGGAATCTTAGCAACAGCCATCCCCAGAAGAGGCTCCTGCCAGCTGGAGCAGGGATGAGTCAGCAGAGGCGGTGGGGGCAGGCAAGAGCTTTCTTTCGGCCACTGGAGTCGGCCTCGCCCATCTCCCGGGAAGGCCTCCAGGCCTGGCCGCCTCGCCGGGGTCACTGCTTTGGCACTGGTGTCCGAGAACACATTCCTGGAACTGGCCAGCACAGTGGGCTAAAGGGTTTTTCCCTCCCCCCGCCTCCCCTTCGGTCCTGCTCCACGTCTGCCTTTTTCTTCGCCCCCCCACCCCCCTTCTTACTGCAAAACCAAAATACCACGTTCACGAGTTCAGGAGCTGCAGCCAAATGGCAGGAGTGGGGGCGGAGGGGTTGGGACATAGTTGTTGCCTAAGCCCAAGCAGGCCAGGGGACAAGGGTGCCTCCTGCCAGGCAGCCCAGAGGGACCTTCTAGGGTCTGCTGAGCTCTGTTTAAGTCCTCCAGAGCATAAGTGTCATTATCTGGGACCACAGAGAACAGGAGTCAAGGTAGTGGCTCCCAGGGAAATGGACTGTGACTTTCTCTGCTCCAATAGCAGAGCCTGAGGTTTTACTACCACAGAAGCAAGATCCTCTGCTCGGAGGGTGTGGGGGAGCTGACTAGAGGGATGGAGAGGCCCAATTATTATTACTCATGACTCTACCGCCTGAGTGTGTACTTATTTCACCCTTGCAGCAACCCTCAGGGGTGGTAACAATTTTCTCCTTTTACAGATGGGTAATGGAGGTGTAGACAGGTGAAGTTATTTGGCTCAAGGACACGCAGCTATGATCCCTGAGCCAGACAGAATTAAACCAGGCTAGCACAGACTCCAGGGCTCTAACCCATGGACCACACTGCCATTCTTCCGGGGCTCCACTTGCACTGTGTGTGCCAGGCTCACTGCACCCACAAAGAAAGCACAAACACAAACCAAAAAAGCTCGTGCTGTCCCCATATCCCTCCACCCGCCTGCGAGCAAACAGACCCTGGTGAAGAGCCATCTGCAATCTCAGCGGCAGCGGTGGCAGGGGCAGGAACGGCCTCGCCCAGCCCAAATCCCTGGCCTCTTTACTGGAGGCAGGAAATGAATAAAAGCTAAATGAGTTTGAAAATGCCAGGAGGCAGTGTTTATTCCCCTTCCCCCGCCCCTCCCCCTGGCAAGGACCGTGTATAGTTACAGTTTAATCTTGGAAATGCCAGACAGCTGTTCCCGTTGCTAAGAGACTGGCCCACATTATGCAGATGTCAGGGACCTCAAATGTCTGCCGGAAATTACAGATCATGTTGGAAGAGCAGAGGGGCCTTCTCCCCCGGCTGGGGAGCGCAGCGGGAGACCCCTGGGGGGGATGGCAGAAAAGAAGAGGCCCACCCCTTCTGCTCGGGCTCCTTCCCTTTGCCTGCCCTGCCTTCCGGGGCCCCTCCTTCCTTCAGCTCCCACCCCACATCCGGGTCTTCATCCTTTGACAGCACTGCCGCTGCCCATCTCCACCCCCATCCTCCAGTTTTACTTCTGGGACATCTTTCTTTAGCCCAGTGTCCCTCTGTCTGTCTCCCAATAGACTCTGCTGCTGCAGTGAGCCGGCAAGGGCAGAACTGTGAGGAAGGGCAATCCCCACCCTAGAAGGATGGGACTCCAGTGGGTGAGGCCTCCCCACCTGGGGGATGAACGGGCCATTTCCGTGCACACACACGTGCCCTCTCTGCCACCCCTACGCCCAGCCCAGGTCCCACAGAAACCCAAGCCAGGGCTATCGCCATGGCAACCGCAGGCTGTCAGCTACTGCATCACTGGTCTCTGGGGAAGGGAGCCGCCATCTGGGCGGGGAAGCAGGAGGGGGAAGCCCTTTTCCAAACTGGCTGTGCTCTATCGTGAACCCTGATGGAAGGTGACAGGGGGACTTCACCAGCGCCCTGGGGCGAGAGGGGAGCAGGCTTGAGAGGGATGCAGAGAGGGTGCAGGATGTCATCTAGGGAGCAACGGCACCTTCAGGAGGACTCTGATGTATTTGCAAGGGCGGGGGAAGAAGCCTAGGTGCAGAGTGGGTGTTGCAGGTCTGCTAGGTCCCTGAGAGCCCCCAGGGAACTCGAAGGCAGAAACTGGATCTCCCAATCCATACATCCAGGCAGGGGGGAATCTCTCCCTGCGGCAAGGAGCGTCAGCCCTAAAATAAGGTCAGGTCCATTTTATGTGCCGTGGGGAGTGGTTGGGACAATAACAGTGATGTGTGTGTATCTGTGTGTGTTTGGTGTTTTGGAGAAAGGAGCCCCATTTCTCCCCATGAAAGCAGAGTCTTATTGTCCCCATCTGGCCTCCCCAGGAGATGCTGGTGAGGCTATTGGGAGGGGAGACTCTTTTCCAAGCTTTCTCTCCAGATCCCCAGGTCTTCTCCCTGCAAGCGGATGCCTCACAGGGCCACCTGGCCTGGCTGCTCTGGTCAGCTCCTCCTCAGCACTTTCCTACAGTGGTGATGGATGGGGAAACTGAGGCACAGAGCCTTCCCAGACATGCCCAAACCATCACACACCATTAGCTTCTCTGGGGCCCTTCAGAGCCGCCAACTTTAGACCTTCCAGCCTCAGACTGAGCCCTAGAATTCAAGCCCCGGGTGGCCTGTGACCTCTGTCTCCTGAGAGATGGGATCATACAGTGGCCATGAAGTTAGACACCTGTTTCCTCTCTTACGAGCTCTGTGGGCTTGAGCAAAATAATCAAACATCCTTAGCTCTCTTTTCTTCTTCCGGAAAATGGAAATAATAATAGTTCAGACCTCTTAGGGTCGCTGTGAGGATTGAATGAGATAAAACATACAGTGTGCTTAGGGTAGCAGGTGTAACTCAGTGGTTTGAGCACCTGCTTCCCATGCATAAAATCCTGGGTTCAATAACCAGCACCTCCTTTAAAAAAAAAAAGAAAGAAAGAAAGAAAACCAAAACCATGTAGAGTGCTTAGCTCCTGCCTAAGCTCTCAATATATTTTAGTTCTTTTGTTAAGGTGGAGTCTGTTCCTGGGCACTGCCTCCTTCGAAATGTGCCTGGCTTCAGCAGTGGAAGGAGGGAGAATTCCCTGGGACATCTTTGCACACCCGCTCTCCCACAGCACAGCAACTGGTTTCTGCCTCCTCGGAAGATTCTAGAAGAGTTGCCCAGGGCACTGCACCTGGGAGAATTCTGAGGGCAGGCAACAGCCAGGAAGACCTGGGAGGTGGGGGGGTTCATAGGGACCTGAGGGAAGTTGCTCCACCAGAAAAGGGGGTGGCGGTTGGAAGATGGTGCCCCCACCCCTGTTGAAAGTGCTGAGCCAGAAAGGATTTAACAGAGGGCAGGAGCACCCCTAGGCTGAGTCAGGGCTTGCTGCCAGTGCCGTCAGCCCCTCAGGGCCCTCTGAGGTCTTCACACGGTGGGAGGGAGCCGGCTGCTCTTCTCTTTGTTTCTTTCTCCTTTCATTTTCCCTTCCTCCAGCTCTCTCTCTCTCCCTCCCGCACTTTCTCACCCTCCTCCTCTTTCTCTCACTCTCCCACCAATCTCAGTTCCCTCCCCTTTCATCCTTCCCTTGAAGCTGATTTCTTGCTTTCTCATCCTTTCTTCTTCCTCAGAGCTTAGAATCACACTTTGCTGTATTCCCTTCCCACCTCCCCCCTCCTTCCTCTGTGTCCTTCCCCTCCACCCTCTCCTCCATCATTCACTCCCCTCTTCTACATTTCCTCCCTCCTCCTGCCTCCCTCCTGTTTCTTGCTTCTTTCCCCAAAGCCCCATCTTCTCCTTCTCTCTCTTCTTCACCTAAAGGAGACATTTTGAGTCCCCAAACAGACAAAACCAGGTCAAGATTGTCCATCAAGTCCTCGCTTGCTGCCTCCCCAGCCTCTGTCCCAGCCCCAGGTCCTGTCTGGGAGGTCAGGGGTGAGAGGCCAAGGTCAGAGCTGAGCAAAAACTCCTAGTGGGTAGGACCTGGTGCCCTCTGCCCACATGGGGACTCCCAGGTCAGGTCCCCTGCTTCCTACAGATACCCCGCCTGACTCCCAGCTCCCTGCTGCAGGGGCCTTGAGGGAACCAGCCACGTGCCCGAGTCCCTGGCACTCCCTGAGTCTGTTTACCACCTTAGTCTCTGCCCCTCTTTGCAGGGAATCAAGGTGAAAAGAAAGCAAGAAAGAAATCAGAAGCAATAAAAACTTGCTTTGAACTGGAAGGAAAACAGCTGGGGAAGGTAGCACGCCATCCAGGAAGTGCTCACTGCTGTGGGAAAAACCTGGCTTGGAAACCAGACTGGCTGAGTCTGAATCCTGGCCCTGCTCCCTGTTAGCCAATGACCTTGGGCAAGACACTCTGGCTGCACCTCAGTGTCCATCTTTGTAAAACAGGGCTAAGAAAAAGCACTTTCCTCACAAGACCATCCTGAGGATGCAATGAGAAAATGCTATTAAGTGCCAGTTTCTCCCTCCTTAAGGAATAGAAGTCTTCACGGGGGAGATGGGGCTTGTTCCAGGCATTGAGGGATGGATAATAATAGTAATGCTTCTACTTTTGTTGACACCAGGTGCTATGCTAAGCATTTTGAAAGCATCGCCTCGTTTAATCCCTCAGCAGCCCTAGAAGGTAGTTATTTTCTTACCCCTATCTCATAGAAGAGGTAGCTGAGGCTCAGAAGTTGCCCCAAGTCACACAGCAAAGTGTGTTCTCAACCCTTCTGTTATCACTTGTGGGGAGCAGCTCAGTGAAGGTGACAGCCGGCAAGACCAAGAGTGTACCTAGGGAAGCGGCTGTGGCTCAATCAGTAGGGCTCCCGTTTAGCATATGGGAGGCCTCGGGGTTCGGTTCCCGGGGCCTCCTGGTGAAGGCAGGCCCGCCCACACGGCGTGGTTACCTGACCCAGCGAGCACAAGCCGCAAGGGCGGGGGATAAATGAATAAATAAATAAAAATCTTTAAAAAAAAAAAAAAAAAAAGTGTACCTAAACCAGGTGTGAGCTGGGGACAGGGAGACACTGGATGTGGCCACGGGACAATCCAGATTGAAGCCACTGCAAACCGCCTCTCATCAGACTCAGAGCTTTGCTGTTTCCTGGCTCCCTCCTCAGACCCTGCCTGGCTTCTTGCAGTTGAGCCACTGGGCAGGGGGGGCGGGGTGCGGATGTCCATGTTCCCATCTCTGGAGCACCATGATCTCTGATGTCCACACACTCACCCCATAATTCAGATCATCGCCAGGGTTCGGTCCCGCCTGTGGGATGACAAGAATAATCTCTGGGTCTTTGCCACCTCGTGCTGTGTAATGGGTATAACTACTCCTTCTCTGGAGGGTGAGGACAGGGCCCATGGGGTTACTGCCTGATTACAAGCAGGGCTGGGGAAAGATGGCAGTGGTGGTGGGACCATGGGAGACTGGATTTTTGTGGGAAAGAAAGGTGGTGAGACCTCAAATCGGACAGTTTTCTGGTAGAAAGAGGTGAGCTAGGAGGACTTAGCCGAACAGGTGGAGTTACCCCACCTATGGTGTCCCAGACCAGCCCCACCCCCCAGCCATCTCAGATTACACTGTGTGCTGCTTTCAAATAGAACTCCACAGTTTCCATGGCAACTCACCCATGTGGTAGCTGCCTTAGAGGCTGAAGGGGGGGCGAGCAGTGAAGGGCAGCAGACAAGAGGAGAGGCGCTCTGGAAGGTGAGCCCAGAGCCAAGCCTGCTCAGCTGCCCCCACAGTCTAGCAGAGACCCACCTTCCGTCCCCTGTGGTCCCCTCCTGCCCTCACCCTCACCTCCCAGGCTCCAACGGAGGCCACATAAAGCCCCCAGGGACAGAGGACATGGAGCTCCCAGACAAAGGGACAGTAAGAGCACTCCCCAAAAGGTGCCCCTGACCTGAGTCAGGTGCCACTGCCACGGGCCTCTGATGTCCTTCCTTTGAAGTGGGTTCAGCATCCTGTTCCGGAGCTGGGGTTTGGACTCTGCTCTGCTGCTGCGAGCTGTGTGACCTTGGGCAAGGGCATAACCTCTCTGAGACTGTGTCCTCATCGTTACAACAGGGGTGGGCACGTCTGTCTTTCAGGGCTGTTGAGATAAGCAAACGAGTGGACACATTTGGAAAAGAAAATATATATAAAGAGTAGAGGCGCCTCTGTTGCGCTGCCTCCCCTATTTGGTCAGGAGCCCAGCTAGCCATAGAACCCTGCAGTTCAGAAGCCTTTAAACTCTGATTTTTTAAGCCCTTACCTTCCTGTACTGTGTGTTGACTGATCTTTCCTGGATTTGATTCCTACTAAGAGCATCTTCTGGCCAAATATCTAGTCTAGAGCCAGTGCGGGGATGAAGGGCCCTTGCTGTCCCATGTCCATCACATTGATGTTTGAGGGCAATGAGGCTTTCCCTGGAGAAGACGGCACAGTCTTCCCTTCTCTGTCTTTAGACTGAGCGCCCGCGTCGGCCCTGACTGGCAATTTCTCTCCAGCCCTGCTGATGGGGACTCATGCAGGCTTGGTCCCCAGAGAATCAGCCCAGATCCTGGGAGGCAGGCCCTAGCAGAGGTGTGGGGGAAAGGGCGAGGAAGAAAGAGGCCGAGTGCAGCAGAACTCCCCGCCCCAGCCAAAGGGGTAGAAAGCTGGCGGCTGGCCTCTTTCACGCTTCTCTCTTCCTTCTCAAGCTCAACACCCTGGTTCAGCCACCCTATTGACCTGGCATCTCCCTCCCCTCTCTCAAGAGCCCCTGGCTTTCCCCTAAGCTGCTTCCTCCTGCCCTAGGGCCCTGCAGGAGCAGCCGGCCTGGCCTCCCTCATCTATCAAGTGGGGCAGGCGAGTTGATCTCCGAGACCCCCAGCTTTAAAACACTGACTCTGCAATTCTGGGCAGCCAGCTGAAGGGGCTGTCTGCAACGGCAGCCTGCTCCCACACAGCCCAGCCCCCTCCTCTCTTGGCAGTGCCCCCCGAATCCCAGAGAGGGTGGCTTTCATTATTTTTCTCCTTTATTTTTATCAAAGGGTATTTTTTTTGTCAAAAATTGTAACTCCCTTGAGACAGCGCAGTCTCAGAGTAGGCTCCCCTTGTTTCCATGGCGACAGCAGCTGGCTCACATGTGTGGTTGCTATGGAAACAAGGCTGGTTTTCTTCCCCTCCTTCCCCTCCCCTCTCACTTTCCCATCCTTCCTCAGCCGCCTCACCACCAGCCCCCCTTCCCCTTCACACTGCTTGGGATGCAAGGAAAGGGCCGGGGAGACGCCCCAAGTACCATGGGAGCAAACTGGGTCCTTGCCCCTGGCTCAGCAATCGCCGAGCATTTCTCCCAGCCCAGGGGTGGGGGCGCGCTTCTGCAGGGGTCCTTCCCCCCACCACACTGGGATGAGGATTTTCTAATACAGACAGCCTTGAGAGCTCTTTGCTCGGCAAGCACCCAAGTGAAACCCACCTCTGACAAAGGATGGGTGGCTGACTTCTCCCCCACCCACGGGCACAGTCCCAGCATAAAGCCAACCCCAGACGTGTGCCTGGCACCTCATATTGTATATTATGGTGTTTTTTTTCTGCCAAGTCATAGACGTGTAAAAGCAAACGGAAGGGTTCTTGAGGAGAGAGATCAATGGCAATAGCAATGAAGGCAGAGAAGCTTTGTACCTAGAGAGCTGTCTTTCATTTGTCTGTAGATGTTATATAGATTGTGTATAATTTTTCCCACTAACATGTAAGTACCTAAAGGGTAGGGACCCTGCCTATCTTGTCCCCAGTGAATCCTCAGTGCCTGCCAGAGGGATGAACGAAGCAAGAGAAAAAACAATGCACACCAAAATATTAATAGTGATTGTTTTCTAGGCGGTGATTCTTATAATAGCCTTTTGCTTCTTTTCTTTAGTGAACATGTATTAAATGTACATAAAGGATAAGCAACATGTTTATTAATTTGATTTTATAGGGGAAAAAAAACGGAAGGGAACTTGGAAGAGGCCAGAAAGTCAAACCAACCAGAAGCTTATCTCCCTGGAACACTCAAGCAGGAGCAGGTAACATGGCTGGCTGAGCCAGCATCCCCGTCACACGCTGGCCCAGAGAGGCAAAGTGACTTTCCAGCTGTCACACAGAATGTCAGAGTAATTGGAACCCCATCCAGTGAAAGGGGCACCAGGAATCTAAAGTCAGAAGAACAGGAAAGAAAGGCTGTCGGCCCAGGTAGGGGCAGGCCAAGAGTGAGACTCTGACATCTGCTGCATATCGAGGTGACAATGATGGTGACAGGTGGCCGGAAGCTATGCTCCAGTGGCCCAGGCAGGCCTCCCTCTTCTTCCTACTTAGCCCAGTCCCCCCTGAAGGTGGGCGCTGGCATCCCCTTCCCCACCCTCCCACCCTCACCCTGTCTTGCAAACATTGGATTGGAAGTTTGACAATCGTGAGGACACACAGCAGCCCCTAGGGGAAGGCTGAAAGCTGCCCTGGGGTTGACAGCGTCAAGGAGGGGTGAAACTCCAGCTCCCCTCCCCATGAGAGGCAGGACAGGTGGGAGGGCATCTCAAGGTCAAAGAAAGCCTCATGCAGATTCTTCTCCCCTGCCAAGGGCACACTCTCTGTTCCTTCCCCCTGACCTGCAGCCAACACACAGAGGGTAGATGTGGGCATTTCCAGAAATTCAGGCCCGGAGCTGCTTGGGAGGACTTAGTGTTGTAGATTGTTGGAGTGCAGGGGCCAGAGAGCACATCCTAGTGGTCCTGGTTGTCTCCTCCTTTGACGGGCAGACGACGACAGAGGTGAGGGCTCCCAGCTCCTCTCTGGCTAGCTGATCCTGCTGGCTGTAAAGACAGAGGGGGATCCAGAGAGAACAACGAGGAGAGCCATGGGAGAAAGGGAAAGGAGAAAAGAGGGGAGCCCGCATTGCTGATATCTGTCTCTGCCTGCCTCCCCAGCCACCAGGAAGAGGGGTTGCCTTGCTCCTCCGTGCTCCCTGGCGCTGAGGCCATTGAAATAGAAGGCACAGGGCTGAAGGTTGGGGTGGGGGGGCTGGCAAAGATGGGTAGGTGGGCATGAATCAGGGAGAGGGTCAGGGACCGACTGGGGAGCAGGAAGGGGTGAGGGTTAGGTGATTTGTGAAGGGGTCTTGTGCTCAGTGCCTGGTAATAAAAATAAAGCTGAAAAGTTTGGTTTGTACTTTTGAAAACCACCATATCCCAAGGTTCTGATTTGCCCTTTATTACCTAGCCTGAGCAGAGACCTGGAAGCAATGCTGGATTTCTAGTGCCCCCTCACCCAGGCCGGCTGCCCTTCACTCTGGTGGAATGGAAGTAGGGGTCAGAAGGTCTGGTCACAAGTAAGCAGGTTGTTTCCATTAGGAAGTCTCTGGGGAATCTCCCCTGCAACACCCCGATGAGAGGTTCCTCCAACCTCTGCTTGAATGCCTCCTGTGACAGGAATCTCATCATTTTCGAGGTATTTCATCTTCCCAACCCTGGATTTCAATCCCTCTTGCTAATATCTGTACTACCCTTTTCTTTAAAAAAAAAAAAAAAAAAAAAAAAAAAGCCTATTTGTGTCCCCCTTTCCATTAGCTTTACACAGAAGATCAATGGTAAGTAGCATCTGGTATATCTGTCATCTGTGAACACTAAATTAGCTCTCGCCCCCAAGCAGGTCTTCCTGGTTCTAACAAAACCTTAAAAAAAACTCCCTACCTTCGCTTCCTCCCACCCTCAAAAAAATCATCTGTTCTCAGCCCTTTCTGCAAGCCTCAGCCCGGTGCAGGCTGCAGCGTGCCCAGTTCTATTCCTGGAGTCTCGGTTTCTCTCCTTTAGGCTTGCCCTTGGTCACGTGCCCTTTCCCCAGCTTTGAAAGTGTCCTTCCCCAGGCTGAGCTCATCCCAGCGAGCCACTTGTCTCTCCGGGCCCCTCCCCTCCTCCTTCTCATCCAGCCCTTTCATGACTACACTGTCAGAATGTCACTTTCCAGGGCCTCGCCGACCAGCTGAACTCTCCTCTCCTGAGGCTCCGTCCTTTCCCCTCGCCGCTGGGACTCTTGTCTGCCCAGGTTAGCTATGCCACCGTCCTCCTCTCTGAGCCTTGCTTCTTTGCAATGGGGAGAGTGATACCCGTGCCTACCCCCTCACCCTCATCTTTGATTTCTGCCTCTCCCTTACCCCCACCCTCCCAAGAAGCTTTCCAGTGAGCCTGTTTCTCCTTGGCATCCTGCCAGTCTGTCCCCCATTCAGCATCCTGACAGCCAGGCCCTTTGCATCTGGGGTGGGCCCTGCAGCCAGACTGAGTCCTGGCTTCCCTGCTTAGTTAGGGGAACATGAGAATGTTACCTCACCTCTCCCAGCCTCGGTTTCCTGATCTGCAATGGGGACAACAGCAGTACCCACTTTGTAGGATTTGTAGGATTGTGACAATAATGAAGTGAACTACTCTCTGCAAAGAGTGTAGAACAATGCCTGGCATGTCATAACCGAGGCCATTGAAGTGTGACTGTTATTGGTATGTTTTCAGGCCTTGGTGGTTTCTAGCATGGATTGCTGCGATGGCTTCCTGAGCGGCCCCAGTCTCCCACCCACCCAAATCTTACCATGTCACTCCATGTCAGCTGAATGTGTTCCACTGCGTTCAAGTAAGGCCCAAAATTTGCAGCATAGCACACACGACACTTGGCAAGCCAGCCCTGACATACTTGTCCAGGCTTGTCTTTTCTTGCCATTCAGTGTGCATAGGTGCACACAGAAACACATGTACACACCCACAAGCACACACATCATCCTCAAGCCACACTGAACTAACAGCAGTTTCCAGGAAGCACCAGGCTCTCTTCTGCCTTTGCACAAACTGGTCTCTCCCTGGAAATCCCCTGCCCCTTCTCCACCTGGATGTCTCCTACTTCCCCCTCAAGCTAGATTCAGCCAGCTGCCACCACCTCCCAGAAGTCTTCCAGGACACTGAGCTCACCCCACAACCTTCCAGCCTGGTCAGGAGTCCCTCTTCTGGAGTCCTGTGGCACACAGCACACCACTCTGTTCTGTCTCTGCTCCTCATGGCTGGAAGCTACTCCGGGACCAAGACAGTGTCCCCTCTCTCTACACCTTCTGCACATTCCCTGGAGCACAGTCCGTATATAACAGAGTGAAGCATGAGTGACTGAAAGATACTTTATCTTCTAAACCCTGCAGAGACTCCTTTAATCCACAATCCTCTCTGCCCCATCCAGCTCGAAGTTCAACAGGTCACTGGGACCCTCAGGCTCCTGCTCTCCCACTCCCCCTGTCCTACAGCCTTTCCTTGCGTTCTTGCCCTCTCTAAACAGCCTTCTCTGCCCCTAGTCTCAGCTGAGTATGTTTCCTTTCTCCCTCGCTAGGGCCGCTCATGGGCTGTCCCTCTCTCCAGGCTGCTATTGACCTCTGTAATTGGATTATTTGCCTGCACATGTCATTTGGGGACACGTTTGTGGGAAACCCTCTCCATGGTGCTGTTGTATGGAGTTGGGTGCCAGCAGGAGAGTGGCCAGGAGCCCCTTGGGCTTGGGGCTGGGAAGAAGCAGAGAGCGGTAAACACTCACCCTGTGGGAATGGTTTTCCACCAGCCTCCTGAGAGTTTGCACTTAACCTCCACTACCCCAGGGCACCCCCATGGTGCTTGCCTAGGGGCCCCAAGCCCCTCTGGGCTTGCTGTTGGCAGAAGAAGAGGTAGTGAGAGGAGGAAGCCTCCTCCTGGGGCAGCTCAAGGGCCCAGCTGCAGGCAGAGGGAAGAAAGGCCTCCAGGTGCCCTGGGCCTCAGAAGTTGGAGGAGCAAAGACGGCAGATGGTGCCCTTCTGGCACAGAAGCAGCATTGGGAAGGGAATCACCCATAGCCCAAGGGTCCAGCTGGAAGGACATTAATAGAGTCTGCTCCCTGTCAGGGCCTCACCTGCGCCCTGGTAGAGCCTCACCTGGCCCCTTTCTTCCTGCCAGCTGGGGGATGCAGGACAGCTCAGCACCAAAGGCCTGAGCCCTGGGAAAGGGTCTCAAATCCAGACCTGGACTTCCAGCTGCCAACTGGTTGTCTCACCAGAGTCTCAGCATCTTCCCCATCACCTCCACGCTCCTCTTCTGGATAGAAGGCACCACCATCCACCACCCTCAATTTAGTCTGTCGCCAGGAGTGGTCGATTCTACCTTCAGAACACGGCTCGCACCCTTGCTCCTGCCCGGGCCCTCTGCCACACCACCGCTGGCACTCGGCTTTCTCCGATGCCCCCGCCTCCTCTCCGTCCCTGGGAAGCAGAGGCAAATACATTGGGATCTCACATGACAATATATGATAATGTTATTATTCGTGTTTCCAGGCTTTCTGGCCACCTCACAGTCTCCACCCAGCGACCCGAGTGAATTTGCCCACACTCAGATCCTATCTTATCTCTCTCCTCTTTAAAACCTTCCACAGATTCCCACTGGACTCAGGAAAAAAAGTCTAGAGGGGTAACTTTGAGGCCTCTTTGGGGCAGGTCAGCTCTGTGTGTGAGGAGAGGTGGGTACCGTTTCCCCAAGACCTACTCTAAATCCCTCCTGATGGGATTTCCACTCTTCATTTCACCCCTAAGCACCTCATTCTGCTGGAATCCCCACCGCACCCCAGCCCTGACCCAGCACCTCAGGGAAAGTGCTAACGAAACTGGCGTCTCCTGCTTCCCTGAGCCGGAGCCGCTGGAAGTCCACCTGGGGGCAGGCCCGGGAATCCATCAGGGCAGCACAACCAGGACCCCCGCAGAGGCTGCAGGGAGGCAAGGTGCCAGCAACGGCCTAACAGAGACGGCAAGTCCCTCAGCCGGAGCCAAGGGCAGACCTGAGCCCGCCCTCCCTCTCCAGCCCCCAGTCTCCCTCCGTTTTGTATTCAGGGCCTGTTCACTGCTTTGATGGAACAGTAACTACTTTCTAGCTGCCCAGGCTCCTCTCTGCATTATTCATGGGCTCCACACTCCTTGCTACGAGGCCACAGGCAGAGCTCAGGCTCCATTCAGAGGGCACAAAAGTAAAGGCCCTGGTGGAATGGAGCCCTCAACCCCAACCCCAACGGTCCTTTTCTTCTCTGCCTTTTTCTGTCAAGAGGGTCTGCGATGCGATGGCCCCAACGCCTCTCGGGGCCCCGCAGGCCCTTTTGGTCATTTGCTGCTTCTCATTCCAACCCACTGTCCCCTCTCTGGGCCTGGCTCTGGAGAGGGTTTTCAGACAGCTAAGGAGTGAGCTCAGGAAAAGCCCTCTGTGCAGGATGAGTTAGGTTTCTCCTTTGGCCGGTCTCACAGCCCTGGGGCCTGTCTCACTCGCCTCACCAGTGAAGAAGGCTGCTTGGGGCACTGGACCTGAGGAAACCAGAAGAACACATCTCTCATGGTTGCACTGCTGCCCCTTGGACTTGCTGTCCAGTGGGCTCACTCCCCAACCCCAGGCTGGTAACAGGCCACTGTGGGCAGCTCATGACACTGGGCTGTGTTTGCCCCCTCCCTTATCTTCCACCTCCAGTCTAGCCCTTTCTCCTCCTCTTGTCAAGAAAGGACAATGGACCAGAACATTCACCACTTGGTTGCACACCAGCCTTATTTTCCTTTCACATTTAAAGGACAGGAAGCATTCCCCAAGTAAGATGCAATGGGTGGCATGGCTCTATTGTCTAGTCAGTCCCCAACCCATCCCCTGTGCTGCCTCCCCATCCCACAGCTATAGCACAGGGGTCTCTGGGTGGGTCACAGCCCCATCCCTGGAGCAAGGAAGCAGGAGCAGTGCCACCTCCTCGGACAGCCCCAACTGCCTGCCTTGGGCTTCTCTGGAAAGGGCCCACCCGTGGTGGGGATAGGAGATTATTATTATTGTGACTTGTACCACCTACATTCACCTAATGATCACATTTACTCCCTAAACAGCCATTGGAGGCAGGGGATATTTATCCCCTAGTCATAGATAAAGAAACAGAGGCTCAGAGATGTTAATGTCGCCAAAGTCACACAGCTAACAAGTGACAGGGCTCAGATTTAATGGAGAGCTCTCTGGCTCCCAAGCATCCCTTTGAGACAATCCTGGCAAGGGGGGTGTCTTCCATAAGCATTCCCCCACCCCACCCTCACCCCACAATCCTTCCTTGCCTCATTTCCAAGGGCCTGTGGGAGTTGCGGAGCTGAGGGACCTGGGGGTGCCACGCCCAGCTGGCTGGGGATGCGGCAGCTCTGCCTGCCCCCAAGGACCCAACTGCTAATCAGCAGCACTGGTATCCAGGCAACCAGCCTCCCTGGCTTCAGATAAGCAGAAACAGCTGGGAGCTGCTGAGGCTGGAAGTCAGTGGGGGAGTGGGGAGGGAGAAGGGGGGAGCCAGCCAGCCAGCGTGTTATTTTGAGCCTGATATTCTCACCCTCTCAGACCTCGACTCGAGCTAGGGCCTTTCCCTTAAGCTTATCCTTGCCACTGCCACAGGGGAGGGGTCTGCCAAGGTGAAGGGGATCTGGGGTCATTTAACAAACAGACATAGTCGAGGCTCAGTTTTCAAGGAGTCCAGGCCTCAAGCTTGAAATGTTCCTCCTCCACTGTATTGAGCCAGCCTCAAGGACAGGTTCAGCTGACACCACCCCAGCTCACCCCTCCACGTGGTGACAACAGTAGCTGGGCATGAGGAGGGGTGCTGCAGGCAATATGACAAAGGGGACTGTCACACCAGCCAGGCCTGGCAAAGTCCCACTTCTGCTGATTACAAGCTGGGCCTCTCTGAGCCTCAGTTTCCTCTTCTGTAATGTGGAAATGCTGATACCACCTCCCCAGGCTGGAGGTGGGAAATGGATGACAGAAGGCACATGAAATGGCCAGCACAGCATCTGGCACAGTGGTGCCCAAAGAGATAGCTCCCTTCCCTTCCTCGTGTCTGGGCCTGCCTCCTGCCCGGCCTGGACAGCTCTCGCACATAGGGTTCTGTCCCCTCCGGGCTATTTCTGTCCCCCACTGTGAAGGTCAATGCCTTTCCGGGGGTAAGGCAAGCCGCTGCCTTCTTTCCACCCCAAAGTGGCATTAGTCCTATGCTCAGGGGACATAGGGCCCCCTCCCTGCCCTCACCCAGGACTGGCCTGGGCATGCCCTGCCTGCTGTACATACACAGCAACCTGAGGCTGCCACTGAGTTGGCCTCTGTCACTCTGGTTCCCCTCTCTGTGCCTGGTGCTAGCAGGAGCTCAAGAGGCATTTACTGACTGACGCACTGATAGCACTAGGACTACTAGGGTCACTGCTAACTGCCTAGGCCTCCTCCCCTGGGTTCCAGCTCCAGGCAATGCCAGGCATGAGAGCTGGTGGGCCTTTCTCATAAGGAGACTTAAAGGAAAGGACAGGAAGAGACAACTCCCCACCCAGCCAGGAAATCATGGAGGGAAGCCTCAGTTCTGCCTCCCTCCCTCCCTTCCTCCCTCTACTCTCCCCCACTCCAGCTTTTGCCCCTCTCCTCGCCTGGCCCTGAGGTCTGTGACTGGGGGGCTGGCAGGAGGCATGTAATCTAGAAGACCCTTCCCTCGGGCAGCCAGCACCCTGGCCTTGCACGAAGGTCTCCCTCATCCCAGCAGTAGTGCAGCCCAGGTGTGAGAAGGCTGGGGTTAGACATCAGCCTGTGACAAGAGCAAAGCCTTCAGCAGGCTGGCAGTGCTAAGGGAGGCCGTGGGGAGGGGTGTGGCTTTCTCCAGGAGACTCCTGCACTATCAGCACCCCCAGGAGCACTATCAAGGGATGCCACGGACCCCATGCTCACAGCTCTGCTAGCATTTATTGAGCAGTTTCCATGAGTCAGCAAGTGCTGTGTATTTAGCATCTTTGCATTCCTCCCAACAGTGCTATGAGAGGAAATGATTATTCCCATTTTACAGAGGATGCAACTGAGGCTGGGAGGGGCTAAATAAACTTCCTAGGTCCCCAGACCTGCTACTCCTATTGTCATTTTCATATAGCTTTCATTCCAGGGACCATGGGTCCTGGCCTCAGGACACAGGGCCAAGGGCTGGACCTTCCACCCACCTAGGTGTGATCTTACTTGTGGTCCCAGAAGGAAGGGTGAGAGGGCGAGAGTTGCCAGACTCTCCCAAAGCCAGGAAATGGAGGAGGGAGGAAAAGGCGGTCGGGTGGGGGGGGAGGCGGGGGCCTGGGGGAAAGGAGCAGCCCCTATCTCCTCGCCAAGCCAGCGTCTGCCCATTTCTCCTACTTCCAACCCCCCCTTCTTCCTTCCATCTCCCTCTACTCCTGAATCCTGAAGCCAAGTTTCTGGGAAAGAAGTAAGGACCCAGAAGCAATATAAAGAGAACCACCTGAGGGGCCTTGGGAAGAGTATTCCAGAGCTAAAAATAACAGGGTCAGCTGGCTGGGAGAGCAAGCCAGCGCAGGGGGGCAGTGGGCTCCCCATCCCCCGCAGCTTGGCCCCCAGCCATCTGTCAACTGGGCCCCTATCTGGGAAGTCTGGAATTCTAATCTATCACCACACCCACGGCCCCCTCCCCACCCCAGCCCTGCTGAGGGGGCCACAAGCCCTGGGAGGTAGGGACTCCCCCTAGCCAGGCCTCACTCCAGGGCACTTCAGGAGGCCCACAGCTCAGCAGCTGATGCTACTACCTACCT
Organism: Tolypeutes matacus; assembly: GCA_026826555.1. Classification (NCBI taxonomy): domain Eukaryota; kingdom Metazoa; phylum Chordata; class Mammalia; order Cingulata; family Chlamyphoridae; genus Tolypeutes; species Tolypeutes matacus. The sequence continues at coordinate 3,148,991 of JAKSZT010053820.1, forward strand.
TCTCTATCATCATTTTTTTTTTTTTTTTTTTTTTTTTTTTTAAAGATTTTATTTATTTATTCATTTATCCCCCCCTTGTTGCTTGTGCTCGCTGGGTCAGCCAACCACGCCGTGCGGGCGGGCCTGCCCTCACCAGGAGGCCCCAGGAACCGAACCCGGGGCCTCCCACACGGTAAACGGGAGCCCCACTGATTGAGCCACAGCCGCTTCCCTATCATCATTTTTTAAACAAAGTAAGAGTACACAAAGGCAGAGGTCCTTCAGACAGAGAGGAATTTGTTCTCCCTCTAAGCATACCGCTGTCATTGGTGAGCAATTCTACCACTACTGTTGATAAGGGAGAGGAGAGCATGGAGGAAAAGGAAAATTCCAGGAGACTTATCCAGAATTCTCAAGCACCTACTATGTGCAGGCCTGCACTAGGCTCATCCTGTCCATCAGTTCATCCATTCTCACAGAAGGCAGACATTCTTATATCGCCATTTTCCAGGTAGGGAAAGTGAGGCTCAGAGAGGTGAGGAAAGAACCAGAGTCATCATGGATGGCCCAAAAGGGGCTGTCCCTCACCAGAACTACACTAGATGCCAACTCTCTCCCTTCCAGTGGCTCTCAGGGATCCATTTCAGCAGCTGAGACCAGCCCTGGAGGAAAAACAATGTGCCTGCTGGAATTCAGAGACTTCCAGAAATGTCAGCCCAACCCCCACACCTGGCAGCCGGGTCCAGGCAGCCTGGGTAATGGCCTGTGCGGGCCCCTTTCCCTGAGAACCCCCGAGGAAGGGGGTTCCATCTCAAGGCAGCTGCTGCTGTTCTGTTCTAGCGAGCACTCAGCTGGGGTGGGGGTGGGGACACGTCAGCCCTGAGAAGGGCCTGAGAAGGGATGGCCCAGATGGCTTGGTCAGGAAGGAAAGCCTGCCCTTTGTAACCAGGGCACCCCTGGACCCTGCAGGAGTCCAGCCTGTGAGTGGAGGAGTTTCAGGGGACCAGGCCTAGCTCCAAGAGCCCCAGAGCCAGGAGGATGCCCTTTCCTGGAAAGCAGGGAGGCCACAGGCCGGCCTGCACAGCCTCAGCCCAGCCCCCATGGTCCGGCCCCGGGCGGGAAGGAAACACTGAGGAACCAGGGCAGGCTTAGATGGGACTTAGCTGTTGTGGTCAGGTTTTTTGCAGGGGATGGGAAGCAGCTGTTGGACTCCCAAGATGCAGGGAGGCAAGCTCACAACCCAGAAATTCAGAGTCTCCCTATTGAAGAGCCTTAGGGACCTAGAGACTGACCAGCCAGACTCACTCCCAGATTGAGGATGCTCCAGTGTCCTGCCAGCCTCTCTTTGAACACTTCCAGTGATGGGAGGCTCACCCTTATGAGAAAGCTCTGGTTACTAGCAAGCTCTTCCTTGTGCTGAGCTGGAATCTCCATCTACTGTGCCTCTCTAAGTCAGGGTTGGGCCCTCCTGGGCCACAGTGCTGCTTCCCTTTCTACAGGAATGCCTTCAAAGGCAGGGCGCAGACGATTGGGTGCAGGCAGCATTTCAAATACTAGACTTTGGGGCAGCCATGGAAAGGATTTGACAATTCAAAACCATGCAGAACTGGTTAATAATAACTGTAAACGGGAAGCGGCTGTGGCTCAATCAGTAGGGCTCCCGTTTACCATATGGGAAGCCCCGGGTTCGGTTCCCGGGGCCTCCTGGTGAAGGCAAGCCCGCCCGCACGGCGTGGTTAGCTGACCCAGCGAGCACAAGCAGCAAGGGGGGGATAAATGAATAAATAAAAATCTTTAAAAAAAAAATAATAATAATAATAACTGTAAACAAGCTCTGCTCCCGTGGTGACATTGTGTCTTAAAGTCATCTGCAGTTAAGGCACCATGTACACAGGGCCCCTTCAGCAGGACCCAAAAACCATTTCCCGCCAGTCCTTGCAGATTCAAGGAAAAATGCTCACATGTTCCAATAAACATGGGGTCTTTCTTTGACAGCGGCTGGACTTTGCACTGCCCCACCATTTCCCCAGTTCCTCAGGCCAGAAACCTGGGAGTCCCGAAGAATCCCCCTATCCCCTCTCTCCCATCCCAACCCATGACCAAGTCCTCTCAGTCCCACCTCCACACTCAGTCTTATTATACCCACTCCCTCACGGTCACCTCTCTAAGTCACCCCATCTCTCACCTCCTGTAGTGTCTACTTCCTGCCTCTGCTCTCTATCTGCCCCCAGTCCAGGGCATGGATAGATGATGTCAGTCACCTGGAAAACCCTCCAATGGCTATCTAATGCACTTTGAATAAAAACCAAAACTCCCCACCGTGGCCTGTGAGGACTTTCACCCCAGGCCCTATTTCTTGTCTCCCTGGAACATGCCATGCTTTTTCCTGCCTCGGGGCCTTGGCATTTGCTGGTCCTTCTCCCGGGAACATCATTCCGCTGGCCCTTCTACCATGCCATTGGCTCCTTCTCAATCTTCAGGTTTCAGCTAAAATGTCACCTTCTCAGAAAGACCTTCCCTGATGGCCCTATCTAAATTAGATTCCCCTTTTTATTCTCTAGTATAGGCTTTTCTTTTTCTTTTTTTTTTTTTAACTATAGCACCTATAATTTATTTACTCAACCACACATTCGTCTATTTTATTATCTGTTGACCACACTAAAATGTAAGCTCCATGAAGGCAGGGACATTCTTGCCCATGTTTTTTCTGGCACCTCCTGCGGATAGGGTAGGCACCACGGGCAATTCCTTGGATAATAAATAACACCCTTGCCCTTGCCCAATCCACAGGGGTATTTGGAATCCAGCCCTCCTTGGAGACAGAAAGATAGGCCTGAAAACCACCCAAGGGCCTCCAGAACTCCATCATTCTCTTGGGAGGAGGAATGCATTTGAGAAAAACTGGACAGTTCTCATGTTCCTCTATTCACTCATCCACTTATTAATTCATTATTAACAAATACCAAGCACTTCCTGAGAGCTGGACACTGTTCTAGGAACTGAGACTTCAGTGGTGACCAATATCACTTTAAGGACTTTTCATTCAGACCAAATAAACAACAAAACAATTACAGACAGCAGTAAGTGTGCTGCAAAAACTAAACCTGGGGAAAACCAGAGCAATTTAACAACAAAAACAAAAAACACTAAAGCCGGGTTTTGGGAGTAGAGTTTGAGTGAGGTCATGTTTTAGGGAAGGAGATCAGAGGAAGTCTAATTATGAATCCAGAGCAGGCCTGGATATGCACAGTACCCTAACCCTCATTTAAGAACCAAGTATCAGACATGGCGTAGGAAGACAAGAGCAAGTGGGAGTATCCCAGTAAAGTGTATCCTTAGCTGGCTCGTTTCCCATAAAAATGACACAGGTCGCTGTATCCCTGCGAAGCAGCCTTGGGAGCTTGCTGCATAAAGAAAAGCTGCAGCGATTCCTTCGGCAGAGCATGTGGGCCACACGAATGGGTTCTCTGTGCAAATATCCACCCGCTGGGTCTGCTTACTCAAAGCAAGGGGCGCCTGCAAACCCACACCCTTGCAGTAGCCATGTTTTATGGTGCAGGAAGCAGGGACTCCACCCTGAACCGGCTCTGCAGTGAGCAAAAACAAAGTAGAACTGCAACAAATTTGTGGTAACCAATTTGGATGCTAAGATGAAAAATTAATAATCATGCATCCAGGGGACAAAGCCCAATAAAAGTGTGTGTCTGTGTAGGGGAGGCCTGTACATCTTTGTCTCAGCTCAGGCTTCCTTGGGCGTATGCATGGGGGGTGAGGGTGGGTATTTAGCTATTTGGCTAAAGCATGTCTCTATTTTTGTCTCTATTTTTCTTTTCATGCACTTTCTCTATTCTCCCCGTTTCATGTATTCATTCATCAAACATTTATTGTGTGTACCTACCATGAGCCAAATCCTTGCTGGGCAAAAGGCCAGGCATAGAATGACCTAAAACACTCAGAACTAAATGGATGGGGGAGAACTGGGGGGGAGGGAAGCCAGGCGAGAGTGGTGCAAGGGAGTCCTCTGCTCAGACTGTTCACCAGCTGCTTAAAGTGCCACTTCAGTGTCTTGGGGAGAACAGCCATGGCCAACCTGGAGGGGCCCTAGACTCTCCACTTCGTCACCCCTTCTTCCAACCAAGCACCAAGCCCACTCCCTCTTACCTCTCAGACAGTTCTCTAATCTCGCCCCAGCTCCTGCCAGGGCTCCAGGTCAGACTGTCATCTCTCTCCCAGATTCATTGTTGCAGCCTCCCCCTACCCCTTCCCAGGACCACCACGAGCCTCCCCCTCAGCCCTCCAATCCCATCATCACCTTACTGGTTCTCCGCGGCTCCTCCATAGGCATAGTCCTTTCCCACCAAAGGCCCAAGCCTTCCGAGGGCCTATCCCTGCCTGTCCAGGCCTCATAGCAGCCCCTTCCTCCATGCAGGACTGAATGAACGTGTGCTTCCAGAGGGACAATCCCTAGACCCCACCTCCCCGCAGAGCCCAGCACGATGCCTAGAACCCAGTGGCACTAGCTGGTGGCATAGGACCCAGGCGACCCAGCAGACTTTTCCTTCTTACAGAGCCGGGTGACAATGCGGGGGTGGACAAGGCCCCGCAGGAGAAGCCAGCAAGCACCAGGCCCAGGCAGCAGCTGGTGTCACCATGGAAACCGCGCAGCGCCACTCAGGGCCTGGCCTTTTCACTTTGCCTTTTTGGCAGGCTTCCTTAGCCACCCTGAAACTCATTCACCCAGGCAGCCTGGGTCTTGCCCCTGGCCCCTCTTCAGCCAGCTCTTCCTCCTTCACCTCCTCCTCCTCCTCCTCTTCCTCAGCTACCCGCCCTTCTGCATCCTTTGCCAGGGAGGAGGAAACTGGGCCAAGGAAGGACTCTGATTTTCAATTCTAAGCAGATTTCCCCTCCACAGGCAGCAAGCCCTTTCATGCATTTTTTTCCTATTATCATAAACGCAGGAACTTGCATTAGGATGAATGAGCAGAAACTCCTGTCTTTGTCAGCACCTTGGCAGAATGCCAGGCATAGAATGACCTAAAACACTCACAACTAAATGGAACTGGAGAGGGGGTGGAGATTCCTTGTCGGGGTGAGAAATGGGATGGGGGAGGGGGTGGCCCTTGGTCTGTAATTATAATAATAAAATGTTCACCATGTGCCTTTACACAGATTCTCATTTAACCCACACAAAATTCCTAGGTCCTATTCATTCTCCCATGTTTATAGATGATGAAAACTGAGAATCAGAAATATCAAGCAACCGGCCCATGATCACACAGCAAATGAGTGATAGAGTGAGATTTGAGCCATTCAAACTCTGGAGCTTGAACTACAACTTCAAGGTCACCTTCCTGATGGCTGGTTCATGGCTCCATCACCTGGTTCCCATCACCCTGACCCTCCCAGCCCTCCACCCATTCCTGTCTCTCCCCTCACCCTACAGCCTTCCTTTAATTCTCCCTCATTTCCATTTGTCAGTGTAATTTTGCAAATCAGACTGATTTATATACTTGGTGCCCCCAAATCAGATATAGATGGGAGACCCATGAGCAGAGGGAAGTGGACTCTTCCAGACCCATCTGAGGCAAGTTTGTGCTGCCTGAAGGGCAGAGATCTTGCTCTATAAACCTTCATGTCACCCTTTCATCTACAGTGTAAAAACTCTGCCACATGGCAAGAGCTCAGCAAATGTTTATCAGGTTCTGTGTTGAATGTTCTCCATGTCTCCCTCCAGAGCCACCCTTTCTGAACCCCAGGACCTGACCACTATGGTGTATCGTGGAGTTCTCTTGCCCTTTGGCTTCTGGTTGGATTCAGAAAATCAGATGCGGCAGCAGGAGATTGGAGGGTGGGAAGAGAGAGAGGCCGGGCTATTTACTCCCCATCACTTGCCTGCTGGGTCATGGGATGGCAGTGACTGCTTTCCTTCACCAAAGTCTCCTGTCCTTGCTGCTGTCCTCCACTCAGCTCAGCCACAGCTCTCTCAGGCTTGCCTCCCCACACCCCCTCAGGCCTACCCCCTTCTCTGTTGTCAGCCCTGGGCAGTGTGCGCATGCCATTTTCCTTGTTAGTTCTCTTTACCTTGTCTACAACTTTAGACATAATCCTTCCATTACACTCCCCTCAATGATGCAGTGTGAGCATGCCATCTTCTGTTTCCTTCCAGGATCCAGACAGATACAAGCTCCTGCTATCTGACATGCCCTCTTGTATGCAGTGGGGATAGAGCAGTGAACAAAACAAACAAAAATCCCTGCCCTCACAGAGCTGATGAGCTAGTGACTTAAGACAGATAACAAACAAACAAATAAAATCGATACTGTCGGGAAGTGATAGCTGCCATGAATGAATGAACAAATGGATGAAAGAATCAATGAATGCAGTCATTTAGAGGCCACGACTAGACCATAGAGGTGACCAAGTCTAAACCCCTCACAAATGAAGGAAAGGAGGCCCAGACAGGATGTTCGAAGTCAGGTGGGGAGTTTAGCAAAAGCTGGGCTGGACTCCAGCTCTCCTTGACTCTGCCACAGCCATGGCCAGATGGGTGCAGCTCAGCCTTTAAAGTTCTTTCCGGCTCTCTTTGCATTTTTTTAAAGATAATCTTCCAGAAGCAACGGTGGGAGCCACAATGGCATTTACTGGAAGGCCTGGGCAGTTGGACAGAAAGGAGGGAGTCACCCACAGAAGCAATACAGGGCCCCTGTTCCTCCTTCTGGGGCCTCTTGGCTTCTCACCCGGGCAGAGGCACCACGGGCCCTGGAGCTGCTCAGGAAGCCAGAACAGAGTGCGTGGGTGGAAGGGTCTGTCAACCCAGGCACTGAGGCTGCCGAGTGGTGGGAACCGGGGGAAGGGCTTGCACTGTGGGCTCCCCGGTTAGGGAAGGGTATTGTTCTTTTGTTGCTGACTAGCCCAGCCCCAAGTGCAGGGTTTGTCTGGGAACCTTCAACTGCCCTCAGTGACTGGGTCATGTGTTTCCCAAGCCCCACAGTTCCCATTCCACCCTGCTCCCCTTCTTGGTTGGGTGGTGGGAAAAAACAGTAACAATTGATTGAATTTGCAATATGCATTATCTTGATTAGTGATAATCCTTGCATCTATCCCATGAGGTGAGTTATTATCCCCATTTCACAGACTAGAAAACAAGCTCATCAGAGTTGGTGACTTGCCAAGGGCCTCAAAGCAGGAAATGGGAGAGGAAGGGTTCAAACCCAGACTTGTCTAAGGGGAAAGCCTGGGTTCCTTCCTCACAGTGCCTCTCAGATGCCAGTGGCTTCCTAGAACTTGCCAGTCCACCCGTCTTGGCTGCAGGCCACGTCTACCCCTCACCCCTCTCCACCTTCCCCTCAGAGCTTGCTACTTTGTCGCTCATGCTGCCCCCGGCCCTTGGAGTCTCAGTCCTCACCAAGCATAGCTTCTTTACCATGTGGCCCTGCACCAAGTTCTTGGCCCATGGCCTGGCTGGGGTTGCCATGGCAATGCCCTACCCCTGGACTGCCTCGTGGGCCCCATAAGCCACTGGAATGTCTCAGAAATCCCACCCTTCAGGCCAGCATCCAAACCACCTCTCCCAGACTGCCACTCACATGCTGAAGCAAAGGAAAATCCTTTCAGATCCTGTCCTGGTTTTCAGCTTGGAAAACAGATAGCCTCCATTGCAAAGCCTGCCATACACCCGTTTCTTTTCCTTTTCCCTTCTATTCCATTCTCTCTCTCTCATGACCAATATCGTGCAGTGGTTTTACAAACGTAGACAGAAACTGAGTTCAAATTTCAGTTTTCCCACTTCCCAGCTATCTGACCTTAGACTCGTCACTTGGACCTCTTTTTCCTTGTCCTTGATAGGGACGGTAATAACCATACCTTCCTCCTTGGCTTTTTGTGCTGAATAAAGAGACTTAATGAATCAGAATCAGTGCCACTGCTCAGTGAGGCCTCTCCCAACTTCTCTATTTAAAATCCCAAGCCCATCCCCACCACCGACACCCCCTCTCTTCCCTTCTTTATTTTTCTCCATAGCACGAATCACGTGCCAAATACTTTACTTACTTCTTTCCGTTATTGATCCTCCACTAGAATGAAGGATCCTAAGGACAGGGATTTTTAAATGCTTCCATGGCCAGGCTCCTGTGTCTGGGGCAGTGCCTGGCACACAGTGGACATTCAATACATATTTGTTGAACAAATGGATGAATGGGTCTAGACCAGTGGCTTGGGTATTTTTCACAGGATCCACAAGCAATTCTAACACACTGAGATTTTTCAGGTGGATAAAGCACCTGACATGATGCCTGGCACGCAGTTGGCACTGGGGATTCGCTGATGCTATTGTCTCACTCCTTTCATTCTCCTCTACCTTCACCCAGGCCTTGGACCTCCCAGTGATGGCCCTGGGAAGCCCTGTAGGGAGCCCACAGAGGGAAGCCTCCTGACCCAGGAGCCAGCTATTCCAGCTTCTGACCCATCCCATAGAGACAACCCCTGCTGGCAGGCCTTACTCACCCACATGGGGAGGTTGAGTCAGGAGAGAAGACTGGGCAACAGTGGCCTCAGGCCACCCTCTCACTGCCCACTACTGTCGCTGAAAGGAGCCCCAGCCACAGGGTGAGCTGGGGTGGCAGCTCAGGGCAGGGCCCAGGGTGTGAGGAGCTGCCCTTGCAGGCCTTGGGGGAGGCTGTGTGCTCCCCGCAGGCACTTCCTCCACAAGGCCAGTTTCATTTTCTGTTTTCTCCACCGAGGAGGAAAGAACAAATCGGCAGGTCAGGGGCTGCAGCAGCAGCTCAGGGAGATGGAGTGAGAGGTGGGGGGTCAAAGAGACAGGCTCCTTGGGAAGCGGCTGTGGCTCAATCAGTAGGGCTCCCGTTTACCATATGGGAGGCCACGGGTTCGGTTCCCGGGGCCTCCTGGTGAAGGCAAGCCCGCCCGCACAGCGTGGTTAGCTGACCCAGCGAGCACAAGCAGCAACGGGGGGATAAATGAATAAATAAATAAAATCTTTAAAAAAAAAAAAAGAGACAGGCTCCTAGGCATGAAGAGAAAGATGGCTCACCAGCCTTCTGCGCCCTACACCTGCGTGAGTAAATCTCAACAGAGAACTCGAAATAATAATACACCCTTATATTTTTTTTAGCCAGGGATACTTTTCAAAGCATCCTTTTGATTTTTAGTTTACTGGATGGAGAAGATGAGAATTAAAAACAAAAACAGAACTTACTGCATGCTCAGAGTTGACCAAAGCCACAGAGCCAGGACACAAAGAGTTTGTAGTGATTTTTCTATTTTCCAAGATTTCCTCACTGTCTTCCAGGGACAGCATGCTCAATCCTTGCCCACTAAGAAGGAAACTGAGGCATGCCTGGCAGGACTTAGAGTAGAAACACAACCTGTCCTAGAGGCTGCACCAAACACCTCACACATGCTCTGCCCCTCTCCCTGCCCCTGTGCCCCTAAAGCTGCCCCTTGAGGCCCCACGTTCCCTACCTGGACTGTCCCTCAGGCGTGCATTCATTTACTAGATGTTACTGAGCACCCACCACCACCCAGGTATTATTCCAGGGACTGGGGCTACAGCAGGGTCACACGAAACAGAAAATGTCTTTACTGTCAAGAAGCTTTCATTTGGGGGAGGCGGATAGACAGACAAAAAAAAACAAGTCATCAAGTAAAAAGGATCGTTTCAGATAGTGATAAATGCTGTGAAGAAAATAAAGCCGAGAATTCGCATGGAGAAGGACTGGCAGGCCTCTTTAGGTGGGAAGTCAGGGAGGTCTTGCTGAGGAGGCGGCATTTAAGCTGAGCCGCCCAAGTGCCAACGACGGTAGGGAAAGAGGGAGGGGGCTGATGTGACTGAAGTTTGGAAAAGCTCTCCCTCTCGCGGGCTGCTCAGCGAAGAATACATTAGAGCGGCCAAGAGGGAAGAGGAGAGGAAGAGCCAGGCCAGGGCGCTCCCAGCAACCCAGGCACGCTGTGAGGTGCCCTTTTACTAGCAGCCCAGTGGGGCCATTAGGGAGAGGAGAAGGGCCGCACCCGGAGCGTGCACCCCCACCCCCACTCCCATGGTCAGCCCTGGGCATCTTTAGGGAGACCTCGGCGCTCAGGGACCACTCCTCACGTTTCCATCCTCTGTTCCCACGGAGCCCTGCACACTAGGGAGGCCCCTGCCCCCTCCAAGGCCCCGCCCGGCCGCTGCCCAGCCCAGCGCCAGGCAGCGCCCAACCGCCTCCCAGCAGGAAGCCGGCTGGCGGCGTCTGCTGCGTGACCTTGGGCGGCCAAGTCCGGCGTTTGCAAAGTCAAAGCCAGTCACTTCCTCCCCCGGGCCTCCCCCCCCCCCGCTCCCTGGCCCCCCGCCGCCGGCCCGAGGAAGCTGGCGCTGGCACGAATGAGCGCGCCTCTCATGCAAAGTGCTCGCGCGGGTGCCCGACCGCCCCGGGCTCAGGTGTCACTCGCTGCTGACTCAGCACTTCTGGGGAAGGCTTTTCCCTTCGCCTTCGCGGAGGAGGCCGGGAAGTGAGGCGGCCCTGGCTCTTCCCTCCCTTTCCTCTTCTAGGATATGTGTGCGTCTGCCTGTGTGTGTGCGCGCAAGCGCGCCTTGAGTGTCTAGTGTTTGTGTGTGTGTGTAGATTGATCTCTGTGTGCCTGAATGTGTGTTTGTGTCTGTGTGTGAGTGCCATCTGTGAGTGTGTGTCTGAGTTTC
>JAKSZT010053820.1:3159672-3171979 GCA_026826555.1 Tolypeutes matacus
CCATGAAAGACGTGGAGGAAACTTAAATGCATACTGCTAAGTGAAAGAAGCCACTCTGAAAAGGCTATGTGCCACACATGCCACTATATGACATTCTGGAAAAAGCAAAACTATAGAGACAGTAAAGGATGGGGGAGGCTTGGGGGAGGGAGGGAGGGATAAAAAGTTAGAGCACAGGGGATCTTTAGGGCAGTGAAACCATTCTGTATGACACTGTCTGTAATGGTGGAAGCATGACATTATACATTTGTCAAAACCCGTAGAACTGTACCACACAACCCTAATGTAACTGATGGGCTTTAGCTAATAATAATAAATCAGTATTGGTTCATCAGTGGTAACAAATGCACAACACTGATGCAAGATGTTAAAAGAGGAGAAACTGTGAGAGATGGGGGGAGGGATATCTATGGGAATTCTGTATTTTCTGTTCAATTTTTCTGTAAACCTGAAACTGCTCTAAAAAAAAATAGTCTATTAATCAAAAAAAATTTAAGCTCAGGCTTTGAAATCAGTCAGGTCTAGGTTTCAGCCTTGGCTTTACACTAACCAGCTGAGTGACCTTGAGAGAGGTACTCACCTTTCCCGTGTCTCTGCTTCTTCACCTATGAAATAGAGGCCATCACATCTCCTTCAAGGAGCTCATCTAGTCTGGTGCAGGGGCTGGGCATAGGACACGAAGCCCAGGGTGCTATCCCTTCCTAAAGCAATCGGTCCAGCATGAGGCATGTAGCCAGAGCCTCACCAACAGCCACTAGAACAAAACCTCTGAGCGGCCATTTCCTTGGCTACTGGCGAAGGGAGGAGCTGGGGGAGATGGTGACCTGGATTGGGAGCCAGGCAGGAGCTGTTTGCATGACAGCCATTGCGAGGAAAGGCAAGTGGTGACCTGATTTAGTGCTGCCCTGGGCAGCCAAGGAAGCAAGGGAGGAAATCGCAGGTGAGGGCCCTTGGCTACTGTCCTGCCCTTCCCCAGACCACATGCTGCCTGACATCCCCAACTCCAGCAAGGTCCCAAGGGGAGCAGCACAAATCTTCCCCTCCCTCCGCCCCCAGAGCAGTCCCTGGTGCTGTGTCTTTGGGAGAACGTGCACATCCATTTGTTTCAGCTTCTTAAGGATCCTGTGAGGGAGATTCTTAACTTTCCCATTTTGCAGTTGGGAAAACTGAGGCCCCAGGAGGTTAAATTCCCAAGGCCCCAGAACTGAGACTCAGAAGAGAGAATCCAGGCATTCTAACTCCTAGGCCAGTACTCACTCCGCAGCTGCCCTGGATGTCTACACCACCTGCTCTCTTCTCTGGACACGCACACAGGCATCAGCACCCCTCCGGGGGGCCCCGCCCTTCCTGCCTTCAGGCAGAGCTCCGACACACACTGGCCCCATACCTCCCTAGCACAACTCCTGTGGCAAATTCTTTCCAGGGCCAGCCAAGCCTGCTTGCTTCCCTTTGTTAAAGGAGGAGATTTCTTTAGAAGGGGAGTTTACCATCTGCAACGTGGATGCTCATGCCCATCCTTTTGTTATGGCTATCAGGAAGAGCCAGAACAGGAGGCAGGCACACCAGCCTGGGATGGGGACACAGGACCTTCCCCCATTGGCAGGGGAGGCCTGGGATGGGCAGACCCACATTTGGAGGTTGCCGCCTGGGCTGGGTTCAGGGGTCAGAGGGAGGGGATGGAGGAAATTAGAGGGCAAACCAGAGATCCAGGCAGGTAGGTAGTAAAGAGTCGGGGCTTGGCGTCCAGGAGACCCCAGCTGGTTTCTCTGCTGCTTGCTAGCTGTGTGGCCTTGGGCAAGTAATCAGCTCTCTCTGGGCCTGAATCTATAGTCTATGAAATAAGGAAGGGTGAACTGAGGTTCTTTCTAGCTGACACACAATCTCAGATGCTACTGGCCCTAGATCAGAGCTAAATCTCTGCTATCAGAGGCTGTCATACACCACCACCACCATACCTACTACTTCCCAGCTAGAGCTGGGGAAATCAGCAGAAGGAGCCCACATGGGGAGCCCTGGGTGCCTGGAGCTGGGACTTAGAAAGAGCCCGATGTACAAGGGGGCACCAAAGAGCTTTCTTCCTTCCCAGGGTTCGCCCTTCCTGCTCCAGAGAACCCAGCAGAGCTGGAGACAGGACACTAGGTTCCCTACTCAGTTCTGGTCCCAAATTCATAGGTGAGGCCAAGAGTCATTTCCTCTTTCAGGGCCCATAATTTCTTGAGAAAAAAGGGATGATAAGCATCTCTGGCCTTCCTGATTCACAGAGTTATCCGAATACAAGGTGGGGCCCTTGGCAGAGCAGACATGCCCATTTCTGTCCAGACACAGTGCAGGCGGGCAGTGGGCGGCTGCAGTCTGTCCTTACATGGGGCTAAAGGGGCCCAGCCACTCAGTGACTCACCCACTTACCCTTCCAGCCACGCTGGCCCCACCCATTCCTTCTCCAACTAACACTCTAACCACAAAAGCCCCTTAACATAGATAGCACTCTTGTCACAAAGGAGACAAAGGTAGAAAAGACATTTCCAAAGGCCCGGCAGGTGACAACAGGGAGCTAAACATAGAGGACCATGGATTCAGCCACGGGGGCTGCACAGTGCCATGGCTAAGAGCACATGGGGGAGGACCTAAAGCCATGTCTGCCTGACTCTGCTCTTACTAGCTGTTTAACCTTAGGCAAGGCACTTCAATCTCTCTGAATCTGAATCTCACTTTTCCCATCTGTAAAATGGGAACAATAATCTCTACCTCTCTGGATTGTTGGGAGAATTAAATGATATCCCATGTATATAATCTCTGTCCTGTGCCCTAATAACTTTTTTTTTTATTTACAAATCTATTTTATTGGTACATATTAACAAAGCATACAATTCATTCAATGTGTACAATAATAGTATTTGGTATACTCTCATAGTTGTGCATTCATCATTTCAATCATTATTAGAGTATTTTCATTATTTCAACAATAATAGTAAACAAAAAATGACAAACAATAAACAAGAAAATTCCTCACCTCTCCATCTCTCTGTTTCCACTTCTTTATTTATTTATATATATATAAATATATTTTAAGAGGTGCATAGATTACCAAAAATACTACACAGAACCCCCTGGGATTCCCACGTTGCCCACCCCCCCTCCCCCAATAACTTTTTGCACAAGAGGGGATGTACTTCCCATCACTGTTAGCCCATGGAGCACAATTCTTTCACTGAGAATTGAGGCCTATATTGTATCCTCTCAGGGTCTCCTCAATCTGCACCCTGTCCTCCTACTTCTCAAATAGCTCTAGTCCTTTGGTTTTCTCAGGGAGGCACCATGAGGCCCTATCTGGTATGGTGCTTTTAGCTGCAAGAACAAAATGCTTACCTTAAGCAACTTCAGCATGAAGAGGTTAACAAAGGACAGAATTGGGTAAGTGACCCTGGGGATGTCAGCCAGGACTCAGGTGCTTTCCACCTTTCCGCTATGCTGTCCTGGGCATGCCAGTGGCATGTCCTCTTTTTTTTTTTTTTTTTTTATTTTCCGCCCCCCGCCGCGCCCCGCCCCGCCCCTTGTTGTTTGTGCTCGCTGTCTGCTCTCTGTGTCTGTTCATTGTGTGCTTGTCTTCTTTTTAGGAGGAACCGAACCTGGGACCTCCCATGTGGGAGGGAGGTACCCAATGGCTTGAGCCATCTCTGCTCCCGGCATGTCCCCTTAAAGCTGCAAGAGGGCAGCGGCAGTGTGGGGTCTGGGGCCTGGCGCTGGCCCTGAGGAAGGGCAGTGTTTCCTGGGCTGCTATTTTCATCAACAGCTTTCCTGCACATCCTATTGGCCAGGACTGGGCCACGTGCCTGCACTATCAAGAGGAATAAGATTCCCATCCCCGTGAGTGATGGATACCAGGGATCAGCAAACTCCAGCAAAGACCTAACCCACTCGTTTTTGTACGGCCCATGAACTAAGAATGGTTTTTGCATGTTTAAAGGATTAAAAAGAAAATCAGACAAAGACATGACACATGAAAATCTATGACACTTAAATTTCAGTGATCGTAATAAAGTTTTATTAGAACCCAGTCATGCTCAGTCATTTACACATTGTTTGCTTTCACCCTACAGGGGCAGAGTTGCAGCAGAGACCACACAGCCTGCAGAGCCTAAAATATCTACTGTCTATCTCCTACAATCTGCCAGTAACAGGCTCCTTGCACCTAGCCTGGAGGTCCCTGCAGACCCACAGGGGAAGAAGGGAAGTCTGGTTGAATCAGGTGTGGTAACCCCATGAAGGTGGTGACTTCTGGGGGTTTACAGTGCTTTGGTGAGGAGTACATGCAGGAAGCAACTCATCAGGAAAACTGTGGCCAAAATCCAGCCCTCAGGCATTGAAGATTCAGCAGAGTGAAGTATCAACTCCTCTAGAGCAGTGTTTTTCAAATTGTGAGTTGAGAGTGGGTCATGGAATCAATTTAGTGGAGCATACTTGGAATTATTTTTTTAAAAAAAAGAAAAGAAATTGAACAGAATGGAAAAATGTGTGATTACATATACATGTATTTTTACATACAGTAAAAAGGAACGCATAGTTTTGTAAAACTTTGGTTTCAGTATGTGTGTGTGAGCACTCAGGAGTGACAGATGAGGACATGAAATGTATTTCTTAACATGGGTCAGGATCAAAAAAATTCGAAAGCCAGCACCGTAGAAAACAAAGGCGCCCTTTGCACCCGTGTAAGGGAGAGAGGATCTCTTTGTCCTGACATTTGATTCCAGTGTGCCCAGGAGTGTCATGTGAGAATCCCTTTCATTCCTAAATGTGCTTCAATCCCTTCTGCTACCTTAGAAAGCAGGGAAGGATGGTGGTTTTGACCCAGAATTCCCATCTCCTGAATGTTTTTGTGTTTCCTGAAACCTCCACGAGGCAAGATGGTCAACATTTTTGGCTTCGTCTTTGCTGAGCCTTCCAAGTAGGGAGGAGGGAGTCTGCATTGCAAATCTGGCCCCTGGGGACGTCTTTCCTCCGGTGCCTTGCCTCCCAGCTTTCACTCTTTGGCAGAGCCTTGACTGTAACAGGGCGGGACAGAGAAAAAACTAGAAAGCTTGACTTCTGCCACCAGGGCCGGAAGCCCCGCTGTGGCGCCAGCCGGTGGTTAGCCCCTGTTTGTCATTTTGCAAATCTGGTCAACCCACCTCCGGTGAAAACTCCCAGCCTCACCCCGGGGTGGAATGACTAATTACAAAACACATCTTCTCTCTTTTTCCTCAAGCTTCACTTCGC
This sequence comes from Tolypeutes matacus, assembly GCA_026826555.1. Taxonomy (NCBI): domain Eukaryota; kingdom Metazoa; phylum Chordata; class Mammalia; order Cingulata; family Chlamyphoridae; genus Tolypeutes; species Tolypeutes matacus. The sequence continues at coordinate 3,164,926 of JAKSZT010053820.1, forward strand.
CGCCCCCGCCTATCCCAACACTCAGCACCAGGCACTCAGGCAGGAGCCCTGTAGACAGGGTTGAATGAACTCTTGGCCCTGCTTCTCCTCCCCCCACCCCCCCAGACTTCACCCACCCCTCTGGGGCTCTTCCCTCCGCTCAGCTTTACTTTCACTTTCCAGTAACTCTCACTTTGCTGTCAGCCTCTTACTGTGCAGCTCAGAGCCCTGCCCTTTCTCAAGGAGGAGGCCGCTGCCGAAGCCCTGGGCTGGACCTAATTAGCCAAGCCTTGATTCAACAAGAGTCAACCAATATTTATCAATCGCATCCTGTTCCAGGCTCTTGGTTTGCAATGACAGCAAAGCAGACAAGATTCCTGCACTCATGGAGCTTCTAGGAGCCAGAATGATGCAGAGACACAACCAAGCGATTAAACACAGAGGGACAATGGCTTTGATGTCTAATGTGTGGTGCTGAAGAAACAGACAAGGGGGAGGTCAAGTCAGCCTTGGGGAGCCAGGGAGGGCACCCTGGAAGTAGAGCATTCTGGGCGGAGGCTTGGAGTTAGCCAGGCGAGGAAAGTGAAGGGTTTTCGAGTTTCCAGGCCAAGGGAACAGAGTACAAGTGGAGCCATTTTTGCTGAAGCTGGCTACAGCCCAAAGGGCGAGTGAAGCAGAATGCAAGGAGCTGGGATCCAACAGTAGGAAGCAGCTGGATCTAAAAGGACCTGGAAAACCTGCTGAGACCTTTGGATTTTGTCCTGAGGGTAATGGGGAGCATCGCAGGCTCTTAAACCAAAGATTAGCATAAATAGAACGGAGTTGGAAGGTGAGGGAGGTTGAAATCCCCGCCCCCCCCAAAAAAAAAAACACACGTTCGTTCTTAATCCCGTCCTGTGGGTGTGAACCTGTGGTAGGTAGTACCACTTGTTGATGTCACTTTTAGTTAAAGTGTGGCCAGCTGAGGCAGGGTGGGCCCTAATCTGGATTACTAGAGGCCTTATAAAGAGAATATGGAAATCACAGAAGTGAAGGAAGGGAGAGAACAGGAAAGCCAAGGAACCCCAAGGGTTGTGGGCCATCAGCATGAGAGTGCTACAGGCTTTGGGGAGAAAACAAGCATTATTGGTGTCTTGATTTTGGACTTGAGACAATAAACTCCAGTCTATGGTATTTGTGAGAGAAACTCTGGCAAACTAAGACAGAGAGCGACACAGAGAGATCTGTCAGGAGGTTGTCAGGAGGTTGTTGACAAAATCCAGGTGAGAAAGAGATGGTAGCTGCAATAGGAGGAAGTGAATGGGTGTGAGACACTTAGGCTGGAAGGATGGATTGGATGTGAAGGATACGGGTGAGGAAGAAGGCAAGAATGACCCACAGTTTCTGCATAAATTGTGGTCCTTTCTCAGTTCTCTATGGGAGGACAAATTGAGGGTCCTGGGAGAGAAAAAGAGAGGGGACAACAAAGTCCCTCTGGGACAGATTGAGTCCCAGGTGTCTGTGGGACACTAGGCCATTTGCTAGAGCCCTCTGGGCCCCTGAACAGTGGCCTGGGGCAGAGTTCTCCATCTATATGCAGAGGGTGTAGCATGAGATGTGAAGATGCAAAGGCAGGGGATGTGAGCTGGAGACAGGTAATCTAGAAGTCATAGACAGAGCAAAGGTCCAGAGAAAGAGCTGCAGGATAGAAAGGAGGACAGCTGGGAGAGGGTGGGCTGGAGGGACCCTGATGCTTCAAGGAGAGGGTGAGGTCAGGCATGCAGGGTGTGGCATGCAGCTGAGAGGCCATGCAAGAAGAGGACAGCAGAGCTGCCATGAGATTGAGTCAAAGGAGGACATTTGAGACCTTTGTGAGAGTAGTATTCAGTGGTGGTGGCAGAGGGAGACTGACAAAAAGCAGCTCGTTTTTGTTTGTTTGTTTTTTTGAGGAACCGGGGCTAGGGACTGAACCCGGGACCTCTTATGTGGGAAGCCAGTATTCAACCACTGAGCCACATTGGCAGCTTCCCTGAGTTGGTTTTTGCATTTGCTTGCTTGTTGTTTTGTTTTTTTAGGAGGCACTGCGACCGAACACAGGACCTCCTATGTGGAAAGCAGGTGCTCAACCACTTGAGCTGCATCTACTCCTCAGCAGCTTAGTTTTTTTAGTTTTTTGGTTTTTTTAGATTTATTTATTTATTTCTCTCCCTCCCCCCCTTGTTGTTTTGTGCTCACTGTCTGCTCTCTGTGTGTTCTTCTGTGTCTGCTTGTCTTCTCTTTAGGTGGCACCGGGAACCAATCCTGGGACCTTCCAGAGTGGAGAGAGGCACTCAATCTCTTGCGCCACCTCAGCTCCCTGGTCTGCTGCGTCTCCTATTGTCTCTCTTCTGTGTCTCTTTTTGTCGCATCATCTTGCTGCACCAGCTCTCTGTGTGGGCCAGCATGCCACATGGGCCAGCTCGCCGCGCGGGCCAGCTTGCCTTTCATCAGGAGGCCCTGGGAATCGAACCTCCTATATGGTAGATGGAGCGCAATCACTTGAGCCACATCCGCTTCCCCCCAGCAGCTTAGTTTTGAGGCTGAGGTGTACCAGGCAAAGAGGAGTCAGTTCCCAAGGGACATGTGGCCCCAAATATCCACTTCTGTTATGTCTTTACCTTCCAGTAAAGTGAGTAAAGTGTTATTTAAATGTAGTTACATTTTAAGGTTATTTCTTATTTTGTGCCCAAACCGGCTGCCCTGTGAACTGCACTCACCGTTCTGCTGCTACCCAAGGGGTGTTGGGCAACAGCTCCGCAGCCTCCCGCCCCCCGCCCCAGGCTGCTCTTCTGCAGATGAAACAGTCCATTCCTTCCAGCCTCTTCACATTGCTTTGCTCTCAGGCCCATTTCTGCCTTGGGTGCTCTCCTGTGACCATAGTGCCACTTGCCGCTCTGAGCTACTGAGAGAGGTGCCCGGATCCAAGCTCCACCCATGGAGCATACTCTGCCAGCCTGCAGGCCAGGCCATCACCTCCCTCTTCCTAGAGGCCACTCTTCTGCTATGGCTACCTCTCTCCACTATAGAGTTGACTCTAAGACACGAAGAGGCCCTGAGGTCCTCTAAGGCCTTCTGGTTTGGTGTCTTAATGCTGCAGATAATGAAACTGAGGACAGCCCAAAGCATCAGGTAAGCAGTTGGCAGATGAACAATTAGAGCCACAGGGCCATGCAGTGGGCGTGGCCAGCAGTGGCCCAGAATAAGCGCATCGTGAGGATGGGGTTGGTGGGGGGGGGTGGGAAGGCAGCTACCCAAGAGCTGACAGTGGGAGCATATATTGGTGGGAACATTTTGGAGGGTATCAAAAAGAATTCTGGGAAGCAGATGTGGCTCAAGTGATTGAACTCCTGCCTACCACATGAGAGGCCCAGGTTCGGTTCCTGGTGACTCCTAAAGAAGACAAGCAAGACAGTAAGCTGACATGACAGGCTAGCACGGCAAGATGAAGCAACAAGAGGCACATGGAGGAAAACATAATGAGAGGCACAACAAAGCAAGGAGCAGAGGTGGCTCAAGCAATTAGGCACCTCCCTCCCACATGGGAGCTCCCGGGTTCAGTTCCCGGTGCCTCCTAAAAAAAAAAAAAAAAAAAGAGACGACCAGCACTCAACAAACAGACACAGAAAATGCAGACAATGGGGAGGGGTGGGGAGAAATAAATAAATAAATAAAATTTTAAAAATAAAAGAATTCTGAGGAGCGATTGTGGCTCAAGCAGTTGGACGCTTGCTTCCCATGTGGGAGGTCTTGGGTTCAGCTCCTGGTGCCTCCTAATGAAGATGAGCAAGACAACAAGCTGACACAATGGGCTGGCATGGCTGATGCACCAAGATGATGCAATGGGGAGACACGACTAGAGACACAACAATCAGGGAGCAGATATGGCTCAAGTGATTGGGCACCTCCCTCCCACGTGGGAAGTCCCGGGTTCGGTTCCCAGTGCCTCCTAAAAAAAAGGAGATGAGCAGACAGAGAAAGCACACAACAAACAGACACAGAGAGCAGCCAGTGAGTGCAAACAATGGGGGTGGGGGGGAATAAATAAATAAATCTTTTAAAAAAAATTCTGTCCTACAAAAATATAGGACCATTCATAGATAAATGTTTAAGGCTACTCTATCGGAGATAGCTAGTTGTCCCCTAATATCCTTTCTTTACCAATAGAACCTCAAAATTTTAGTGGGGCACACAGGTACTTTGTATAAAGATTACATTTCCCAGCCTCTCTTGCAGCTAGGTATGGCCATGTGACTAAGTTTTGACCAATGGAAAGTAAGCAAAAGGGATGTGCAACTTCTGTGGTCTGTCCTCTGCTGCCTTTCTCTTGGCTGGAATGTGGACCCAAAGGATATGGTGTTGAGCCATCTTCAACCTTTTAAGCAAGGGCATCCAGATGAAAGGAGTCTGCATCCCTGACAAGGCAGAGCCTCCCTGTCAACCCTAAATTCTTCACACATCTACTGATACCTGAGACAGGTAACCTCTATCTTGTTTTAGCTCCTGTTATTCTGAATCTGTGTTAAAGCAACCAAGGCTGCAATTAACTAATGCAGAGGTTCATTTCAACATTACTGATTAGGTTCTTTAAAAAGAGAAAAATCTAAATATCAATCAGAGAGAAAATGAGTAAAAGAACCATGGTAACTCCACACAATTAGTACATGAAGCCATTGAACCAGGGGTTCTTTTTTTTTTTTAAAGATTTATTTATTTACTTTATCCATTTTAAACCCCCCCTTCCCCATTTGCTGTTTTGTGTCCATTTGCTGGGCAATTCTCTGTGTCTGTTTCCTGCCATCTCTTCTCATCCTCCTCCTCCAGTCTTCACCAGGATTGGATCCTGGAGACCTCCGATGTAGGAGAGAGGTATTCTGCCACCTGTGCCACCTCCGTTCCTGGTTTCCGGAGCTTTTGGAGCATCTCGTCTTGTCTCTCCCCTGTTACATCATCATCTTGCTGCATGGCTCCTGGGGCCTGGCAGCTCACCAGCACACAGAGCCTGGCAGCCCATGCGCCTTCTCTCTATATATTTTTTATTTTACCGGGAGGTCCCGGGAATCGAACCCAGGTCCCTCCATATGGCAGACGGACGCCCAACCATTTGAGCCACATCCGCCCCCCAAACCAGGGGTTCTTAACCTTTTTGTTCCATAGACCCCTTTGCCAGTCAGGTGAAAACCACGGACCCCTTACTAAGTCCACACTATACTGTGTATTAGTTAATAAATATACCACACCCACAACAACATGTCCCCACAAGAACAATGTTTTTTTTTTTAATTTAAGTTCAAGCTCATTGACCCCTTGTTAAGAACCCCTATATTAAACAAAGAATGAAATAGATGTATGTATGCTTAGAACAATGTCATGAAAAGTCAGTGGCAGGACAGCATAGAAGATACTTTGGTTTGCTGGGGGTTCTGGGGACAAGCCATTTCCTCTTCTTTCCTGGAGGAGCTACCAGAGGAGACAGCCTGCCTTCCCTTGGATGGCATAGTTTGAGGATGGAGGTCTAGAACTGTGGCAGCCTTTTTGTTCCATGAGGGGAGACTATGGAGCTGGTGGGATGTGGGAGGGATTTTTGGGGGAGGAGGGAGCAGAGCAAACACTGAGTGGAGCTTAAGGAATAAGACCACATGTCAAAAGACAGAGTAAAGAGACAGAAACAACCAGGTCTTTGGGGACACTAAGCCACTGGATCAAGACTTAATTGAAGCCAGCATTATATCAAGACTTTTGCAGTGACAGCCTTCAAACTCCAGTTTATTTGTTCATTTAAGTCAGTATTAGCTGGGTTTTCTGTCACTTTAAAATGAAGACTGCTAATGATAGAGCGTGCATACAGGAATATTTATAACTGTCATTTAAGTGCACCCACATGCACACACAAGTAGTGGATTTAGATGTTCCAAAACGTCTGGAACAATATGCACCAAATTGTTAACAAGGTTACCCAAGGGAGTGGAGGTGGGGGTATGTGTGTATGTTGGGGTGGTGGGGGTAATGGTTACCAACTGGAAACTCCATACTAACATTTATTGCTAGGCAATGTTCTACCCACTTTACAGGTATAAATTCACTTAACGCTCGGGGTGGCTGCTATTAAATAGATGAGGAATGGAAGCTCAAATGGGCTATGTAAGCTGCTCAAACAATAAGCAGCTACCGAGGGGGGAGTCGGGATTTGAAGGGAGCTGTTTAGCTTCCGGTGGCCGTGACCTTGCTACTGCATCGTCTTGCCTTACTGATGCCCCAGGTGGGCTGCTGGTCCCAGGCAATGTGCTGGCACGAGATGAGCCCTTGCTGTGCGCTGTGTTCCTCCTGTCGCTGAATCCCACCCCACAACCTCCTCAAGGGTGGCAGCCCCCGCCAGTGTTTCCCCTTCCTTCTCCTGGCACATTCTTGGACCAGAAGTCACTCCACTCCCCTCTCTCCCCCTGCTTTCTCTCACCTAGGAAAACAAAGAACTGGAGGTTGATCCAGGGCTCCACAAGATTGCATTTTGTTTAAGTACAGTTTATACTTTCCTTAAGTTCTGTTTCCATTTCCCATTTACATTGGGGAAAATATACAGGAATAATAATATCTAACGTCAATGCAGTTATGAGAAAGAGAGGGTTCTGGTGGGACTCTACGCTGAGGCAAGGCTTTTGGGGTGACAGTTTGGTAAAATCCATCCCATTTAAGAAAACACATGCCCTTAGAACTAACCATTCCATTTCAAGGAAGGTTTGCCTCAGAAATACCTACCAAGTGGGACGGATGTGGCTCAACTGGTTGGGCGTCCGTCTCCCATATGGAGGGACCCGGGTTCGATACCCGGGACCTCCCGGTAAAAAAAAAAAAAAAAAAAAGATTCAGTGAGAGGGAAGCGGCTGTGGCTCAATCAGTAGGGCTCCCGTTTACCATATGGGAGGCCCCGGGTTCGGTTCCCGGGGCCTCCTGGTGAAGGCAAGCCCGCCCGCACGGCGTGGTTAGCTGACCCAGCGAGCACAAGCAGCAAGGGGGGCATAAATGAATAAATAAATAAAAATCTTAAAAAAAAAAAAAAAAAAAA
>JAKSZT010053820.1:3172079-3303967 GCA_026826555.1 Tolypeutes matacus
AAAAAAAAAAAAAAAAAAAAAAAAAGAAATACCTACCAAGTATGCCTGCCGCAGCCTGACTAGAAGTTGTTCCAGGCTGTGGAGTTGTACACAGCTGCCATGGGGAGGGAGGCAACTCTGACTCAAGAACAGGCACTGAGGATGTCAAGGTATATGGTTTCAAAAGTCACTTACAAAAAAACATACATAGTTTTTTTTTTTTAAACAATGAAACAGTACACTCAATATACTGGTATAGAAAAAGGTCTGGGGAAGCGGCTGTGGCTCAATCAGTAGGGCTCCTGTTTACCATATGGGAGGCCCCGGGTTCGGTTCCCGGGGCCTCCTGGTGAAGGCAAGCCCGCCCGCACGGCGTGGTTAGCTGACCCAGCGAGCACAAGCAGCAAGGGGGGGATAAATGAATAAATAAATAAAATCTTAATAAAAAGAAACATTAGAAAAAGGTCTGAAAGAATATTGACTACAATGATAATGGGTGAGTGGATGTAGCTCAGTGGTTGAGTGACTGCTTCCTATGTACAAGGTCCTGGGTTCAATCCCCTGTACCTCCTAAAAATAATAGTAATAATAATAATAATAGGGGGAAGTAGAATTAGGGAGGAAATGAGAAGAGAGGGAGAACTTTTCACATTTTATTTATATACTTCAATATTGTCCAATTTTTACATGCCTTAGTTTTGTAAACATTTTTTGTTTGTTTGTTTTTTTGTTTTGTTTTAGAAGGTACTGGGGACTGAACCCGGGGCTTCGTACATGTGAAGCAGGGACTCCACCACTGAGCTACACCCACTCCGTTTGTAAACTTTTTAAAATTAGTAATTTATAAATGAACTTTGCATGGCCCAAGCATCCGTTTGCCACCTGTGCCCCTCTCCCTTCTCCCCATCTCCTCCCCTCCCCCTCCCTTCAACATACAGCTAGCTGTCTGCTCCTTTGACCCTTGGCTGTCTTTGGACCACAGACTCTCGAGCTGGCCGCAAGACTCTCCAAACCACACTCAACAATCCCGCCCTGCAGCAGCTCAAACCAGCTGCTATGTCCTGGTGTGGGAGGTGGGCAGGAGTGCCCTTGGTTTATGCCCATCATAAAAAGAGAGCTCCAGGATGTGTCTGCCTCTCGAAATGGGGCTGGGCTCTGCCTGGAGAATATATTTCTTCCTCTCCTTCCCTGAAATACTCATATGTAGTCAAAGCATTTTCTAAGCATTGGGTGAGACTCCAAAGCTGATCTCGTCCAACTGCCTCATTTTACAGGTGAGAACATTGCATCCAGGCCAAGCCTTTTTCCACTTTGCCACCTGCTTCTCTCCAAGTGCCGTCCCTTAGGCAACAATTTCAGAATCTGAAGCTCACTCTCGTTAACTGCGCTGTAAAGGAATTCCATCTGGAAAGCTGCCGTCTATATCAGCGGCTCTCAGCCACGAGGGCACACTGGAATCCCTTAGGGAGATTTACACACTACCAACACCTGGGTCCTACCCCTAGCGATTCGAATTTATTTCAACTGAGGTGAGGCCTGAGCACTGGGAGTCTGTTCTGCTCCCCAAGTAGTTCCAATCTGAAACCACAGTTGAGAATCACTGGTCTGTGCTGTGTGTGTGTGTGCATGCTGTGTGCATGTATGTAACCCATGCCTGGAAACCTACACACACACACACACACACACACACACATGAAGCTGGATTTCCCAATATGCAGAGTAATAAGTGCTAAGGTCACTACTAGCAAAGCAGGAACACGGAAGAAAGTGAGGAAAAAAAATTTTTTTAAGAATATGATATTCAATAAATGAAAAAGCCAGAAAGTAGAATACAGGTTACTAGGGGCCAGGGTCAGGGTAGGGCATGGAGAATTAATACTTAACCTCTGTTTGAGGTGATAGGAAAGTTTTGGTAATCTATGGTGTGATAGTAGCACAACATTGTGATGTAATTATCATCACTGAATAGCGTATTTGAATGTCGTTAAAATGGGAAATTTTAGGTTATTTAAATGTTACCAGAATTTAAAAAAAAATTTTTAACCATAGAATTGTACAACACAAAGAGTGAACCCTAATGTCAACTATGGCCTATACTTAATAGTTTAATTATAATAGTATTGATTCATCAATTTAAGAAAATTACCACGCTAAAGCAAAATGTTCCTGATGGGGAAAACTGTGTGTGAGGGGGAGCCATATGGGAACGCTGTACTTTCTGTATGATCTTTCTGTAAACCTACAATGCTCTAATAAAAACAAATTAATTAATTTTGAAAAATGGAAAGGTCATCATGAAGAAAACCAGAATCATTTTTGGACTTCTTCACTTTTTCGTGTGTATTTTGTTTCATATTGCGTGTGGGGAGAAGGGGCCCCACCATTCTTCCCATGCTGGACCCTCATCTTGCCCCACACATCCACATCCACAAGGAGGGATATTTGCCCAAAATCTTGCAGCAGAATTTCTGGTGGGAGCCTTCAGTCCCTTTGAGGGGGGATGGGCAAATCTTCACCAGGTAACCCCACACACACACACACCCCACCCCCTGTGAAAGCCCTCAGCACCCAGACCCTTGGCACTCGCTGGGGGTCAGATTGCTGCCCTGTTCTCAGTCCTCTGGGAGCTCCTGGCTAGTATGGGGAGTTTGCCCCCCCTCCCCCCAGGAGAGGAGTGATGTGACCAGGGGGCTGGTGCACCCATAGAGGAAGAGCTTGGGTGAACGACCCCAGGTATTTTGGGCACTGGCTTCAGGATGAGTTGCACACATGTGGGTTATGAATGAATGGGCAATCCATGAAGACTTCCTGAAAGAGGTAAAATTCGAACTGTGCTTTGAAAATTGAGCAAGATTTCAGGAAGAAAGGGGGAGAAAGAAGCCAGAGCCACTCTATTTCCTTCTCTCCTTCAGTTGTTTTTTTTCTGTTTTTTTTTTTTTTTAAAGATTTATTTATTTATTGTATCCATTTTAACCAACACCCCCTTCCCCATTTGCTATTTTGTGTCCATTCACTGAGCAATTCTCTGTGTCTGTTTCCTGCCATCTCTTCTCATCCTCCAGTCGTCACCAGGATTCGATCCTGGAGACTTCCGATGCAGGAGACAGTTATTCTGCCACCTGCGGCACCTTGGCTCCTGGCTTCTGCAGCTTTCGGAGCATCTCGTCTTGTCTCTCCCCTGTTACGTCATCATCCTGCTGCATGGCTCCCGGGGCCCGACAGCTCAGCAGCACACAGAACCTGGCAGCCCATGTGCCTTCTATATATTTTTTTTTTATTTTACCGGGAGGTCCCAGGGATCGAACCCAGGTCCCTCCATATGGCAGAAGGACGCCCAACCATTTGAGCCACATCCGCCCCCCTGTTTGTTTGTTTTTATTCAATCTTTATTTCAGGGAAGCCGATGTGGCTCCAGCAATTGAGCTTCTCCTTCAATTTCTCCTTCTTGGCCTTAGGGACCAGGCTCTGATCCAGCAGCCTTCAGAGGTCAGAGGGCTCTGGGCATGGCCTGGGAGTATCAGCCCGACTACTGAGTGTCCACTTCTGGACCTGCTGGGCCAGGGCCAGTCTTCTCTGACCTGGCTTTGAAGTTCCCACTCTTCAGAAACCCCCTAGCCCATCCCTCCACACATCCACACATCACAGTTGGGAGGGGTGTGGGGGTTGGATATCCTTAGGTCTTCCTCTTTCCTGCTTGGGACCAAGTTCTCAACTTGGAAGTTCTTCAGAAAGACGGGTGAGCTTTAAAACATCCAGAGCCTAGGACCCCACCCCACACTTCCAGAATCCCTGGGTAGGGCCTGTGCTTTGTGAACTCTGAATCAAGAACCACTGGCCAGAGTGGATTTAGCTCAAGTGATTGAGCACCTGCTTCCCATGTATGAGGTCCCAGGTTCCATCCCTGGTACCTCCTAAAAACAAAAGAAATGAAAAAACCAACTTTTATCGGGGAGGAGATGTAGCTCAGTGGTTGGGCATTTGCTTCCCATATACGAGGTCCTGGGGTTCAATCCCCACTACCTCCTAAAAAAAACACTGACCAGAGAAAAAGGTGGAGAAGAGAGGAAAGAGGTAAGAAGGAAGGGCAAGTGGGAGGCCTGGCTGCCCAGGGAGAAAACCCAGAGGCTCTGGGACAGGTGGGGAGCAAAGCCCCAGTGGAGAAGGGCTCAGTGGAAGATAAATGTTCCATGAGCAGCCACTGAATTCAGCTCCTGCCCCCCAGGTTCACCAGGCATGACCAGGGTGAACCAAGGCAGAAAAATCTAAAAGGTCCCAAAAGAGACCTCCTGTTTTCTGTAGTCAGTGCCTCCATGAGGGCAAAGATTGTCTCATTTGTTCACTGTGTCCCTAGCACCTGGCACATAGTAGATGATCAATAAATACCTATTGAATGAAATGACTGAATGGACTTTAAATGCCAGCCCTTTCATCTGTCACAACAGTTGGTAACAGTTTTCTCAGTCTCTGCATTTCTTCAGCAGAAAAGGAGTTCAAATACTGGCATTTAGGAGAACTTTGGAAAGTGGGGAAGAAGGATATTTGTTCTGGGTTCCCTCTCCCATCCTTACACCAACTCTGCTTCCTCAGAATTTTGGAATCTGGCTGTAAGAGGGAGATGGGTGTAGCTGGCAACCAGTAAGATCAAAGGTTTGGGGAGGGAGAAAGAAGGAGGAGGGAGTGGGGTGTGGAGAGGAGCATGCAGAGAAGAAGTTAATGTGCTGGGAGCCCCAAGGTAGCCCCCTGAGCCCTAAAAGATGGGTATTTGCTCCAGAGAGAAAAGGGTGAAGCTAGGCCAGGCGTTAACTTGGTCACTGAGCTCCAGGAGCTTGGCCTGGAGAGGACCCAAAGCCCTCTCAGTTCCCACCCCATGCGGGACCCACCCCAGGCATATCCCCTGGATACACTTCCCCTGCCTGTGGCACAAGCACAGAGCCAGACTGACTTCCTACACACCAGACCCCCAGATCTCAGCCTCCTCTGGCGGCCCATCCATCCCCCTCACACACACCACCTACCAACCCAGCCAAACACTCGCTCTGCCCAGAGTCCCAGCCATTTCAGGGGATGGGGACAACCCACAGTTAGTGAGGGGGGTTTCCAGCTATACCCCCCAAGACCCACTAAAGTTCAAGTCCTCCTCCGCCCCGACTCCCAGAGCCTCTGCTGGGTGAGGAGAGCTGGCGGCACAGCAGGCTAAGTGGCCAGAGCCATTACATAGTCACAGGTTATTGGAGTTGAAAGGCCCCTCATTTCACAGGCAGAGAAAATGAGATCCTGGAAGACATGGCTGAGGTCCCACAGGGTGTGAGGACAGAACTGGAACTCCAACCCAGCCACCCACCTTCTAGACAAAAGCCTACCTCCTGGCCTTTCACCTGGAAGGCTGGGGAGAACCAGTTACCCAGCCTGGAGCATGTGTTGCTAGGACCAGTTTTCCGGAACACCATGTGAATCCATCAACAGGCCTCCCTATACCCCAACCCAGCCTGATAACTTGGGACTGAGTCACAGCTCTCCCTCCTCACCCAAACCCCCTGGGAAGCTGGGTACTTGACTAAAATGCAGATTCCTGAACCCCAGCCCAGACCTTCTGAATCAGAATCTCTGGGAATGGAGCTCATGAATCTGCCTTTTTGTCTAGTTCCACTCCCACCCCCACAATACCTTCAACTGGCTCCCCAAATTTGGCTGTTCTACCTGTTTAAAATGCAGGTCCCAGACCTCGCCTCCAAAGATTGTTCTGGTATACCTGAGGTTGGGTCTAGAAATCTTTATTTTTTGCAAACATCCTAGAGACTCTTGGGAAGCACTGCTTCACCTAGCATTTGAGCCAAGGTTCCTAATGCAAAATCCTAAGAGGGGTCCACAGATGGGCCTGGGGGAAGGGGTAAATCCTCCAAAACAATAGCTAAAGACTTGTATGTTCAACCTAGAGTGATATATGGAGAGGAGGAAGCAGGGAGGTATTGTCCCTTTGGATCAGAAATGGCCAGAGGCCTGGATTCTAATCACCCCTTTAACCAGTGCTGACATCCAGTCCTGCCTGGAGGTGAGGCGTAGTGGAGGCCTGAACTCCCACGGAGCCTAGGTCTACCCATCTATCCACTTGGGTTAGGGATGTCTGCAGGGGAAGTGGGACAGAAAGGAAAGCATCACTCTCCATTTGAGTAGCAAAAAGTAGTTAGTGTCTTGCAATGGTTATGAACCTGGACTTGAGAGGTTCAAATTCCAGATCTTGTCCTTAGGCAAGTCACTTAGCCTCTTTGTGCCTCAGTTTCTTTATCTGTAAAGTGGGGAAAGACCTCTTAAGGTTGTTGTGAGGATTAAATGAGTACCTGGCACCTCATCAGGGTATGTAAGTATGAGCAGTTATTATAATTTGTGGTATTTCCAGGACAAAAGACTGTTTAGAAGTGGAGATGTCTTTTATTGCCTCTAAATTATCTCCAAAGGCGCCTTCCACATCTCCTGAAAGACCAACGCTCCGTGTGGCGAGACTTTCAGATCCTCGGAGAAGCTACATCCGATCTGGATTAGGGTGACTCGATCAGAGTCTTTGAAACGTAAATGAGGATGGTGATTAAACCCAGCCTGCTCAGGGGGAAGAATTCTGAAACGCCCTTCCACCCCCACCTCCTCCGAAGAGGCAGGAAGGCCCTGAGTTTGGGGGGAGGGTAAGTGTGGGAGGGGCCACCCCTCATCAAAACCGCGGGCCTGGAGAGCTAGAGAAACCTGCTACGTCACCAAGTACAAGCCTCCCATTGTACGCATGGGTAAACAGAGGCCTTGCCCTCCGGTATTTAAATCCTGAGACTCAGCTTCCCATCCGCAAAGCGGAAGTTGTGGCCTCTGGCCTGCTGGGCTGCTGGGCAAGTGTAGGGAGGCCCTGAGATGGAGCAGTGAAGCCTTGGTAGAAACGTACTCGCTGGTGTAGAAGACCTTTCTCTGGGCCCAGGGCTAGTCACACAGAGCTGGGGGCAGACCCACTCCTGGGGTCCAGCAGGACCAGGCCAGTTTGTTTATCCTCCAACCAACTTCCCCTACCCCATGGCCTCTGTCTGTGCCTTCCATATTGGGGGAGGACGATCCAGGCCCACCCAGGGAGAAAATGGCAAATGGTGCACTGGAGTGGCTGTGGCCCCAAAGGGCACCATGGAGGAATGGTTTTGCAGGGCCAATCCCTGTCCTCTGTCCTCTGCCCTCTGCCCTCTCATGCATGCTCTTTGTGCCGTCCTCATTCCTAAGTTAGACACACCTTCAGGGACCAAACTTGTCATGGGAATTAAAAACTCAATTGAATTCTCCTCTAAAACCATCTCCTCCATTAAAACGCTCTGCACAGGCACCAGAGTCCAACAAATCCAGGCTTGACTCCTGATTCTGCCATTTACTGGTGAAGTGACATTGAAGAAACCTTGGTTCCTGGTGCCCTCAGTTTCCCTATCTGTAAAATAGGGAGAGTAATCTCTGTCATGCAGATTAAATTGATTCAGTCATTCTTCAACAAATCTTTACTGCGCACCTACTATGTTCCAGGCATTGAGAATGCAACCACGAATACTAGATAGACAGACAGATACGTGCTCTCAGGGCCTTGGATAGACATTAACTACTTAGTAACCCCCAAGTCTATGCTACCTACTGTGTTGCATGCTATAAAGGGAAGGGTACTCCAGAGGAAGTGGTGTGAACTCAGTTTGAAAGGATAACCAGGTGTGATCTATTTCATTGAATCTAAAACGCCATTGATTGTTTGTTTTTTGTGTTTTTTTTAAAGATTTTATTTATTTATTCATTTATCCCCCCCTTGCTGCTTGTGCTCGCTGGGTCAGCTAACCACGCCGTGCGGGCGGGCTTGCCTTCACCAGGAGGCCCCGGGAACCGAACCCGGGGCCTCCCATATGGTAAACGGGAGCCCTACTGATTGAGCCACAGCCGCTTCCCAAAAACACCATTGATTGTTGACACTATTATTTTAGATAACACAGGGAGAGACTCTGCCAATTGGCCATGTCACAGTTTTCTTACCTCTTAGCAATATTATTTGTGCTTAATGAAAGAGCTCTTTTAGACTTTTCCTCCAGCTCTAGAGGAGTTTCCTATCTCCCACCCTGTTTAGACAAAGAAAGGTCTGTAAGGGCAGAGATCAGAATAGGGTAAACTCACAAAGAAACCCACCTTGCCCTGCAGCAAACTTGCCCAGGGAAAAATCCCTGAGTTTGTAGCAGATGGGCTCCCAGGCTCAGTGAGGAGAGGAGACAAGACAAATAGGCAGTGTGAACCAGCCTGAGAGAGGGTAGGAAGGACAAGGAAGGGGCCCTGGGGTGAGTGTTCACCGCTGGGCTCAGCTCCTAGTTGAATGGGATAGTGGCCAGAGGGGAGGAGCCAAATGCCAACCAGGGATGCTTAGCTACCAGAGTCTGTAAGATGCATCTTGGTGTTAGACACAGAAAAGGTGCATCTTTCCCAGAAGCATGGAGCACACTGAGTTCTCAGATCTTGGTTTCTAAATACTATTCTCCACTAAAAGGAACCAGGACATTTTGGAAAAATAGCTGATCCCAGGGCTGGCTAGCTCAGGGAAAATACAAGATGACTTTGGAACATCTTCTTGTGCCGGGTTAAGTATATGCTTAAAAAAATAATGGATGGGTACGGATGTGGCTCAAGTGATTGGGCTCCCATCTACCATATAGGAGGTCCAGGGTTTGATTCCGGGGGCCTCCTGGTGAAGGCAAGCTGGCTCGCACGGCGAGCTGGCCCAAGCAGAGTGCTGGCCTGTGTGGAGAGCTGGCCCACGCAGGAGTGCTGGCTCGAGCAGAGATCTGGCGCAGCAAGATGATACAACAAAAAGAGACACAGAGGAGAGACAAGAGACGCAGCAGACCAGGGAGTTGAGGTGGTGCAAGATATTGAATGCCTCTCTCACTCCGGAAGGTCCCAGGATTGGTTCCCAGTGCTGCCTAAAGAGAAAACAAGCAGACACAGAAGAACACACAGCGAATGGACACAGAGAGCTCAAAAACCACGGGGCAGGGTGAATAAAGAAATAAATAAATCTTTTTTTTAAAAATGGAGACAAATGGAAAGTTATTGCTTAATGGATACAGAGTTTCTGTTTGGAGTGGTGGGAAAGTTTTGGTAATACATGGTGATGATGGTAGCACGACATTGTGACTGCAGTTAGTGCCGTCAAGTTGTACACTTAAAACGATGAAAGTGGCAAATTTTATGTTACATAAGTTACACAATTTAAAAAAAAACATAAAAAATGGAGACATGTCAATAGGAACAGGAGCCTGCTTGACCGGGTTTCTACAGGACAAATGTGGCATAATTTGAGCATTGCAACAATTAATGATGGTTATAGACTATAACCCAAAGAATAAAATAAGAATCCATGAGTCAGTCCTGATACAAATGAATAAATGAATGAATATATATATATATGTATGTACATTTATCAGAGAGAAACTGATAAAACAGTGGCATGCTGGTAAACGGTTAACAACCAGCTTCTGGGGTGGTGGAAGTGGGGGAAAGCTCCGAAGGCCAATTTCTGTGGTGTAAATACTCTCCCTCTATGGCTGATTTCAAGTTACCATCGTGAAGAAACTAAACATGGAATTGGGAGCAGTTTCACACAAACAATTCTCATATCCAGCAGCATACCACTACAAAAGCAAACATGGTACAAAGCTAACATTTGTGGAAACGAGTGAACAGACTATGAAAATTTTTTGTACCATTTTTCACAACTTTGATGCAGTCTGAAATTATTTCAAAATAAAAAGTTTTTAAAAGTATTTATCTTACAATTGATAAAATACAGCAGGTGAACTGTGAAGAGAGTGTGGGCGTTTCATGTGCAAAGGCCCTGAGGCTGGAGGAAGCACAATACATTTAGGAAAAACACCAAAAGAAATCCAGAGTGGCTGGGGGCAGAGAGCAAAGCGGTGAAAGTACAAATCAAACCAAACGGAGAGGTGGGCAGGGGCCAGGTCACAAAGAGCTTCTAAGTTATATCATGCATGGGTCTGGATCCTTGGCAGACAGCAGGGAGAAGCCATCAGATCACTTCAGCAGTGGGTGGGGATGGGAGAAATGTGGCCTTATTTGCATTTATCACTATGGTCCCTGACTGACCCTCAATAAATCATGGTCATTAAGACTTCCTGGTCTGGTTGCCTCCCTACTGTCACCTTCCTCCAGTGGCCTTTTTTTTTTTTTAAGATTTATTTATTTATTCCCACCCCCCTCATTGTTTTGCACTCGCTGTCTGCTCTCTGTGTGTTCTTCTGTGTCTGCTTGTCTTCTCTTTAGGCGGCACCGGGAACCGATCCTGGGACCTTCTGGAATGGAGAGAGGTGCTCAGTCTCTTGCACCACCTCAGCTCCCTGGTCTGCTACGTCTCTTATTGTCTCTCTTCTGTGTCTCTTTTTGTTGTGTCAACTTGCTGCACCAGCTCTCTGCATGGGCAGCACTCCTGCACAGCCCAGCACTCCACGTGGGCCAGCTCACTGCCTGGGCCAGCTTGCTTTTCACCAGGAGGCCCCGGGAATCAAACCCTGTACCTCCTATATGGTAAATAGGAGCCTAATCGCTTGAGCAACATCCGTTTCTCCCTCAGGGGCTTTTTTGCCTGACTAGAATTGACAGCGGACAGGCCCCTACCAGGACACCTAGGCATACCTCCACCTTCTCCCCCTCTTCCATTCATACCCACGATCTGTCCACACAGACCCGCCTCCTTCTCCCTCTTTCCCCCCTTCCCTTCTTGGCTTCCAGTGAAACCTCTCATTCTGGGAGTCCCAGAGCCCAGTGGGGCCTGGGAGGTTCCAGTTCAAGGTGGAATGAATGGGCTGTGTAGCAGGGATCTCCCAAGAATCGCCCTGGCTTGGTGGGCTTCCTTTCATCTGATGAATCACTGCTCTATGTGAGTGTGACTGTGTGTGCCCTCCTCACATGGCCTTGGGGCCCCGCAGTAACAGAGGTGGCCTGTTGGTGTCCGCTGGAGAGCGTAAAACGATGATCATAGCTAAGGTGAACTGCCCACTTGCTCAGTGTCAAGTATTCTGCTGTGCGTTACTGCCTGTCCGACCCCTACCACAATCCTGTGGAGGGAATATGCTGTAACCCCCATATTACAGGAGAGTAAACTGAGGCTCAAAAGGTTTACCAGTGTATCCAAGTTCACAGCTGACCCAAGGATTTGACCCCATCCTCTGACCCTCAAATCCCGAGCCACCTGCCTCTGTCTGGCTGCCCCTGCACCCCCATCTCTCTGTGTGGGCTTCAGTGCTTTGGGCATCCAGGCCATGTGGACAGGTGCGCTGGGCATGATTGTGGCCCTGCTGCTCCAGGAAAGGGTTAATTGAGATGCCCTCCATAAGCTCATGAGTTTGGTGAAGGCCAGTTGCCATGGCTACAGCAAGGTTTGGAGGGGAGAAGGGGGCCAGCCAGCAGGATCTTCTGAATCACAGGATGTGTGGTCCACATGTTTATTTGGCACTAAAGCCCTCCCAGTGTCCTCTGGGACTGCACGTTGCCCCCAGGGCAGTGGTGCAGGGCAGGGGCAAGGGCAGAGATTCCCTAAGCGAGCAGAGGCCCAGAGGCCCTGGCACTGCTGCGGCCCCTCACTACGTCACACTCATCAGCATTGCTCAGGGACCCTTTTCACCAGGAGGACCCAGAGCTCCTGGCCCTCCAGCTCCCAGTCCCAGCTGCCCAAACAAAGCAGAAACCAGGAAAGGGGTCACTCGTCCATTCGTTCATTCATTCATTTATTGCATGTCAGCAACACACCAGGCACTGTGCCAGGTGCCATTCTCAGGCCTATAGCTGGAGCCTGACAGGCTCTGTGTGCACAGAGCTTCCGTTCCTGGGGCTGGAAGTCCCCAGCACATGTGTTGGGTGGCGCCTTCCCTTTTTGAGCTTGTCCGTAAAATGGGGCCCACGTTGCAGTGATGTTAGGCAGATGAGAGATGACATGTTGAAGTCCAGCACCTTGTAGACTCAAATATACAGTACTGTAGACCTCTCCTGAGACCCTCACCTTTCATTCCATTTAGAGATTGTGCAGGGGGTTGTGAAAGGTGATGCAAGAACTCATGAATGAGCCCCATGGGCTCACTGGGGCAAAATGGCAATACTGACCCAGTAGGAGAGATTGGCTCTTCCTATCACCAGCCCTGTGGCCTTGGCTTCAGTTAACCCACCTGGAGTGACCCTCCAAAATTTCCAGGAGGTGATGTACCTGAGCTGATAGACAACACCTGAGTGAGCACTTGACCATTCCATTTCACCATCTGAGCCATCCCCAGGTCCGAAGAGCCCCAAGCCAACAGATGATAAGACCCCAGACCAGCTTCCCACTCCAGTCCAACTTGTGTTTGGCCTACAATATGGACCTCAGTAGGTATCTGCTGATTTGATTCTAATTTAATTTTCCGAGTTGGGTTACGCTAGACAAGGAGAACACCCTCCTCCCAGGGCCCACCCAGGACTGTGCCCTCCCATTTGCCGGCTCATCTTGTCCCAGGTCAGCCCTGAGCTGGTGTACCCTGGCAATCTGAAGCAAGCCCCCCAACCTTGGGAAGAAAGACCTCAGCTCTCCACCCCACCCCCAAGCCTGTTTTCATGGAAGGTCAGGCCTGCAACACCCCCCCCCTCCTGCCCCCTACATCCTCAGCCCACTGCAGACCTGGGGTGGGGGTGAGGGGGCAGGAGGGCCAGCAGGCAGGGTGGGGGCTGCCTATAGAGAAAAGAAAGTGCAGAACCAACCCACACATGTAGGGAACCAGAGAAGGAGCAGGAAAAAAATTTTATTTCATATCTGATATTAAAAAAAAAAGCCAAAGTATTCATGATGAGAAAATTCAAAATGTTAAAGGACTTCCTCACACTTATTTTGTGGTTTTATTTTGGACTCTTCATGTAGGCGGAGATGCCCTAATCTTTTCAGAGCTTAGTGTCTCTGAAAGTCTTAATCAAGGTCTGGGAAATGGAAGTGAGGTGCAGTCTGGGCTCCCCTCAAGTCTGTTCTCCATGGTAGTGCTCTCCCAAGAGCGTGCAGAGGGAAGATGTTTTCCTCCTGCTTCTCTGACACCAAAGGAGGCAAGCTTGGTTGGCTGTGGTGCTAAAGAGTTCTCCAAGATTTTCCCTCCAATCTTGTTTTTCCTTCTCCTCAATTGGGTGCCTGGGTACATACTCATACCAGGACAGGCTTTACAGAGCAGATCAAAGCTATCATTTGTGAAATTCTTTCCAGAAGGTCAGTGGGCTGGAAGGAAGCTGGGGTGGGGGGAGGTAAGGTTGGCAGAGGAACCACAGAGACCAGGAAGCTTCCAGCTGGCCCCTACGCTGGAAAATCTTGAACAAAGGATGCAGCCAACCCCTTAGAAGACAAGGACAAGCAAGCAGACATCTAGCAAACATATCCCACTGCGGGGACGCCTCGGGCACTTGAGCACAGGAAAGCACATGGATGGGGAAGAGACAGGACAGGAGCCCAGGAAGAAAGTCCCAGGCTTTCTGCCTCTGCGGAGTGGGGCAGCTGGCACCCAGGCAGCTGGAGCAGCTGGGAGAACCGAGCACAGGAAGGATTCCTAAATGCCCTTTGTTAGTTTCTTTCATTCATACAACATTCACCAATATTTATCAAGCTCCTATTATGCTCCTGGCCCCCTTCTAGGCCCTGAGGTTGCCCTGATGGAGCTTATGATCTACTGGACAATAAATAAGAAAACAATTCTTGTGGCCACCACAGAGGAGCACTGTGCAGACCTCCGGTAAGAAAGGGCTCTTTGTCCAGCTGCCAAGAGTGTGGTCAGCCTGACTCTGGTATAAGGGTCTAGGTTTTTCCACCCAGCTCAGAACGTCTCTATAGGGCAATGTTTGCCCTGGAGCGCCCCATTGAGCTGACGGAGACCTTGTCTAACGACTCTCTTTGCAATCCAGCTGTGGACCCAACTGACCCAGCACTGGGGAAGAAATCAGCCAGAGTGATTTCTCATAGTGAGGGGATAGACAGGGACAAGGGAGACCCATTTAAACTGGGAGGACAGGGAACGCCCCACCAATGATGTCACAATGTTGGACTGAAACCAAGACAGCGCTCAGCAGCAAAACCTTCCGGGAGAGGGAGCGGTGGATGCAAAGGCTCAGGCGGTGCCTGAGAAGTGGGAGGAAATGACATCATTAAGGTTAAGGGGGGCACATCCTGGAGGCCACTGTCTTGATTCCAAATGCAGTGGCAGCGTTTTCAGCCCAGGAGGGACGTGATCTGATTTGCATATTTAAAAGCTCGCTCTGGCTGCTGCGTGGAGAATGGATTACAAGGGAGCATCAGGGGAAGCCGGGAGACAGTTGGGTGTTTTATTGCTTTAGTTAATATAAGTATCCCAGTGCAACAACTTCTCTCCTGCAAAGGCAATCACTGGAGGCCACAGTTGAACAAAGTCACGTGCCCACTTGCTGCAAACAGACATGCATCCTCAGGGTCCCCCACATGCATCAACACCTACAGACTCTCAGCGCATGTGCACACGTACATGCAATCAGGTTCCCCTGCCCCACCCATACTCAGACACACGGACACACTCTTCTACACAGACATGCCATTTTCCAAAGGGAAACAGGTCTGCAGAGGAGGGTGGCTGGGGCAAGGGGTTAAGGTGTTTAGGAAAGGAGGAGGTAATTGCAGACCAACTTAGTCATTGGAAAAAGAAAAATGTCTGTATGCCTGCTTTACCCTAACTCACACCTGATGTTGGGCCAGCCAGTTATTAGCCACCCCTCCGCAGCTTGGGGGTGGCCGGCTCTGCAGTTCGTCCTCACGCAGCCACTGCCAGCCACCTGCCCGCCCACCCTTTTCTAGCAGTCGATGCCCCACGCCACAAGCATTAATCAGTTCTCACTACAGCTCACAATGACTCAGAGTACAGGAGGGATGGGGGTGGGTTGTCTGCCCTCCGTCCCCCCACACCCAAGGAAATCCTACAGCTCAGGGGACTGGGAAGGATGAGGAAGATCTCCCTTCAGGACAGGCTGGGGATAGGGTGGGGGCCTCTTTGGGAAAATCCAGACCCCTCAGAAAGGCCTTTTCAAGGCCCTGTGGGACCTGCTCCCTCCACCCGTCCTCCAGCCAGCCCCTCTCCAGCACTGAGACCCAGCCAGGGTATCCTGCCAGCAATCTGTAGTTCCTCAAGCATCCTCCTGCAAATCTTTACCTAAGCTGCTCCCACTGCTGCCTGGAACAGCCCCCTTGTCCTTTCCGACTCTGCTTGGGAAAGTCTGCCCTGGTTGCCCCACCATCCCACCCCAGCTAGAGGTTCCTCCTGTTGATCTCCTCCATCCTGGCGCTTCCCACACCACCCAGGACCTGCTGGGTTCTACTCGTCTGTTTCCCCTGCTGCTGGCACACAGTAAGTGCTCAATAAATATTTCTTGAATAAGTGATTAATGAGGGTTGCTCCCATGGGAAACCCTCCTAGAAAGGAGCTTGTTTCTGGAAAGGATTCTTTGCCCCCTCCCCTTCTTCTTTGTTCCTCCAGTGATCACTATGGCTCTGATTAGCATCATAGGATGCTAATCTATCTTCAATCTCTTTCTGGCCTTCAAACAGCTTGGGTGTGTGTTGCTGGAATAATGTGCGGGAGGAGGAGATTATGGGTAAGATTGGTGAAGTGGAGTGATTAGAGTGATGAGGAAATCAAGTTAATATATATAACACCCTAAAACTTACTCTGGGGAGAGGGTGGCAAACATGGGAGTGACCTGTGTGTGTGCATGTGCATATATGTGTGTGAATGTGTGTGCACAGGTGTGGGTGTGCATGGGTGTGTGTATGCATGAGTGTGTGTGAGTTATGTGAGTGTGTGTGTGTGTGCCTCGGTGCTGACAGGAAGGATCCAGCTGGGCATTTGGGGACTGAAAAGAACAAGAGAAGGTCCCAGGAGAAAGAAGACCTTAAACAACCTGGACAGGGCTGAAGCAGTTTGCTGATTAAATAACAGCCAGTGGGGCATCAGCACTGCTGAGAAGCCTGTGCTGTGCCAGGAGAGGGGGTTCGGTGGCTCTGGACCTGGGCAGAGCTCGTGGGAATGGGCACAGGTCACACGGGGTCCTGGCCATTCTGTCCCCAACAAAATCCTACCCAAGCACTAAAGGACTATGAAAACCTGTATCCGTCACTTAGTGAGGATCTACTACAGAGATGGCAAGCACAGCCTGCTGCCACAGTGACAGGCATCACTAATCAATCATGAGCGCACCTATCCCCTCCTGGCCAGGAGGAGGTGTCAGAATTCTTCTCAACACAGTGCTCCAAGGAGCGATGACTGATAAACTGATCTGGCGCGTAAGGTGAATCCTTTTTGCCATCAAGGGTCTCTTAAGTGCCAAAGGCTTAATAAATCTATCTCATTCATATAAGTAACATGGCCACGTCCACACGAGTGGTAAGGGTCGGGCTGAGGATTCAAACCCTCGTAGGTCTGGCTCCAAAGTCCTTGCTCCTGTCGCCTCCGTGGTGCATCTGGACCGCTCCGTCATGGGCATTTGTTGGAGCTCTGATGCCTTCTGATCTTCAAACCCTCCCGTATCAGCTGTATCCCGCTGGTGCTATAAATATCCCCAAATCTTTCCAACGCATCCCTTCTCTGCTTAAGAGTACCAGAGTCCATTTTTGTTGTTTGCAACAAGAACTCTGAGTGGTGCAACCACAAGGGACAAAGAGATGGTGCACACAGTGGTGGGTGGGCCCCTGACAGGGCACCAGGAACAAAGCAGGGGAGGGTGCAGCTAAGCTACACACCTGGGAGGTCCTCTGGGCCTCCCCGATCCCTTTCTGGGTAGCGAGGCTCTACCGTTCACTAAATCAGGCAAGCTTGCTCTGAGTTCATCTGTGTTTTAAGCTGAGTTACCTCTGGGACACCCAGGGGAGTGAGTCCTACTGTGGGCACCCACTTCCAGGCGTGAAATCCCACAACAACGAGGGGCTTGCACATGGAAGCTGAAGGACAGACTACCCCAGCCCCAGAAAGGGATGCTGCCACAACACTGCGCTGGAAGGTCCCAGACATCCACCCACCGGAGAAATCCTCTGAAGGCAGGGCCCCTCCCCTCCCAGCCTCAGGCCTGAACACTCCCACCCCCTCAGCCGCCCCCTTCTGCTGGAGGCCTGCGCTTGAGGAGTGTTTATCTTGGCTGAGCTGTCCGGAGAAGTCAGCTGAGTTACCACCTCCATCCCTGCCCAGACGCCCAGGATTGGGTTGTCTCTCTGGATGTTCAATATTTGCTCAAGGAATTAGAAGTAAAGCAAAGCGGAAACTGCTGAGGTGAGAGGATGGTGCCTGAGGTAACTGGGCCACAGGCTCCAGGGATTGCCAGAGAGGGCAGGAGGGGCAGGGGGCAAGGAGTCCAGGAGTTTCAGCCCCAGGGACCTGGGGTGGGGGCTCAGAGACCCAGACCCGACCCCACCCTCCCCACAAGCACCCGCCTCGGGCTCCTGCCCACATGGGAGTGTGCACCCATCAGCATCGGGGTCAGGCAGCTGTGCACAGATTGAGGCAGAGCACCTGGGCACCAAGGGCATATACGGTCCCCAGGGGAAGCAGTGAGAGCAAGGCGGGAGTGCTCCCTGCCCTCAGGAGCCTACAGACAGGTAAGTGGAAACTGCAGGGAGCCCCAGCACATGACAGGGGCACGGACCCATAGCCAAGGTGGGAAGTGAGCAAAGCCACCCAGTCCCTGCCTGCAAGCCACAGACAGCCTTTGGGGGAAGCCAGCCTTGAACCAGCTCTCCTCCCTGGGACCAAACCCCCTCCTCTTTCTCCAGCTCCCATGGATCTCCCAGATGCCTCCTCTCGCCTCCTCCATAGACCCTCCCAACGGGGCTGGAGATAGACACCAGGATGTGATCCGCAGAGACTTGGGGTGACCCCTTCCTCTTGCTCACTGCTCCACCAGTACGGGCCCCTTCCCAGCCCCAGTTGCCCCAGCCAGCTGCTCCAGTGCACTGGCTGTGCAGAACTTCACCAGGTAAATGGGGTGAGCACACGTCTCCCATGATAGAGGGATCCCCAGACCCTACACAGAGCCTTGCACTAAGCACCAGCTTAGCAGTCGCTACTGATGAGGCACAGAGCAAGGTACCAGCCCATAGGTGAGAACAGAAATGGGGGTGGTGATGAGGTCATTGCCCTGCACTCCAGGGACATCATGAGGCCCAAGCCCGGGAGTCTGAACTGCCCCTGGGCCCTCCCAAGCACAACCAGGCCTGCCCCTTGTCCAAGGCAGCTAAGCAAAGTGAGACCCTGCAGGCCTGCCCCTTGTCTAAGGCAGCTGAGCAAAGTGAGACCCTGTGGTAGGGCATGCACCTTCTGCCTACCCCCCAGCCCTGCCCCCAGGTCTCCTGCCCTTCCTGAGCTGCCCGCTTGGAACTCCTGCCATGCCAGCCTTCACCGGCTCCTGGCTGCTGGGAACAAGAAACAGGGTCTGAGCACGGTAAGCCTCTCTCTCTCTGCAAGTCGTGGGTTAGGAGGGTGGGATGGGGGTGCATAGGGGCTGGCTGGGGGGCCAGATGGGGAAGAGTCAGCTTTTCATCTTGGCTTTGCAAGGCAGCCCGCACCCCAGCCCAGAGCTGGCTGGCGTTGGCACGCACCATCAATCTCCAGGAGGCTGCAGCTGTGACTGGATTATTTATAGCTCCAGTCTTACATTTCTAACACGAAAATACCACACAAAGGGAAAGGAAATGAAATCTCCCCTCTCCTGCATGTCCCTCGCTCCAAACTGCAGGGCTTTCCAGAAGCCCTGTGGCTGGAGGGAGGGAGACCTCTGCCTGTCTCCCTCCCTGCCACCTCTCCCCCTCTCCTTTTCTGTCAGTCACACACACATTTCCCCTCACCCCTATGTTCCCTCTCACATTCTCACTATTTCTTTCCCTCTCCTACAGACATTTCCTCACAGATGCACATGCAATTCTGTTCGGTCTCTCTCGGCTCACCCTGCCTCTCTCTTCCGACCCCCGCAGACACACATCACACATCCTTGCCCTTTTCCTTCCCCCGCCCCTGTCTCTCGGCTTGGCTCACTCCCTTGGGTTGTGTGTTTGCTTTTTTGCTTTGTCAATGAAGACGCTGGCACATTAATTTCCAGGCCTGTTCTCTGCCGAGGCACGTCAGCTCTTTGTCAATAGTGGGTGGAAGTGTCAGCTTCCAGTCATCTTGCTCTGCCTTTAAAATCCCGTGGGCATTGCTGTCCCGGGAGAACCCATTTTGTGGCACGTGGCCTTGAGGACACGTATCCCTGGGCTTGACATGCACGTATCCCTGGGCTTGACACACTGAAGGCAGAGGCCACAGAGCATGCCTCCCACCCTGCAGGAAGCAGCTTCTAGGGATGTGCTCTGCAAATCTGAGGCAGAGCCAGCTGGGAATTTTATGGCAGAAAGGCTGGGAACGTCCTCCCCTCCCTCCTGTTTGACCATCTTGGCAGTGCTAGGTAGGACCAGTCCTTCCTTTACCTCATCCCACTGGCTCAGAAACTCTGAGTCCTGTGGACAATCCCTGGGAGAGCCAAGGCCCAGCCCTGCTCCTTGCTGGGCCTGCTCAGGCCCCTCCCCAGACCCGCAGAACTGAATCATCAGAAAGCAGCAATTCTCGCCCTAACCTGGACCACAGCTCCATTTCATCCAGGCTGTCCGAGTGGCTGAGGACGTGTGTGCACGCGGCAGACTTTTCTTGTGCAGGGATGAGGGGAACTCCCAGTCAATGTACTCAAAATGGCAAAGGAGAAAGACAGTGCACGTGGGTGGGGGCGTGTCTGGGGACAGAAATCTCACAAACTACCACAAGGCATTTCTTGGAGGTCTTTTTTTCCTTTTGTACCTTAAAAATTCACCTGGAGTTGGTATTATTCATAATAACATGTCTGTCATTATCACAGTATTAAAAATCTCCTAAATTAGTTAATATTAAATACCTTAACTTGTTTTTCTGAAATCTTTGCCTAATATTGACCTTCCTGGAAGGTGAATCTCAAAAGCCCTCTGTCTCACCCCAGGGGCTCTGGGAAACAGGAAGACCCCAGTTACAGGTCCATGGGATGAGGTATAGGTTGAGGATAACAACAGGGACTCTCAGGTTTACACTGCGGCCCTGCAAATTATTAGCTGTGTTACCTTGGCTGAATCACTTAACCTCTCTGTGCTTCAGAACCTTGACCTGAAAATCAGGGTGATAATATTGCCTATCTCATAGGGCTTTTATGAGGATTAAATGTCTTAGTATATAAAGCACTTAGATTGGCTGGTACTATATCAATGTTTGCAATTATTTTCCTATAGGAGATCAACACAAAGCCACCAAATCAACCCCAGGGTTGATATTAGAGACCACTCCCTACCACTGTTCTAGGATGTGCTCCTGCCCCGGGCCTGCACCCCACCCCCAGTCCAGGCCTCTGATCATGCATTCGATCAGCAAAGCAGTCAGACAACGAATGTTCTCCCCTATTCAAGGCACGGTTCAGGCACTGGGGACTCAGTGCCAACAAGACCTTCTAGAGGGGGAGGCGGAAACACGCAAACAGCAAATAGCCCATATATAGAACTGGAGATTAAATGTCAGCCCTACTTTCAAAGAGGCACTGCGTAGCTGCAGGGGGCAGGGGATGTCAGGCGGATCAAAGAGGTGAGTGGCATTCGGTGTGATTGCGATGATATCATCCATGGCCTTCAGCCCTCTGGAGAGGCCTGCTGTGGTAGGTACTGAGCCATTTCTCTCCAGCAGGGTGCATGATGGGGGGTGGTGCTGGCTTCAGGACATGCAACTTCCATGGACCAGTCAGTCCTCCCAATTCTGTCTTCTTTCCTTTCACTCACTCCATTCCAGCAACTCTGACCTCTTTGCTGTTCATCAAAAACTCCAGGCATTGTCCTGACTCAGGGCCTTTGCACGTGCTGTTCCTTCTGCCTAGAATACGCTTCCCTCATATATAGGTCAGGTGTCTCCTCTGATCTCACTCACCTGCAAGGCCTGCCAGGACCACCTGTATCAAATAACAGTACTCTTCCCATCCTGTCAGTTCCTGTCCCCGCCACCCTGCTTTATCAGTTTCCATAGCACTTCCTAAACCTGAATATCTGCCCCCACCAAAGTGTAAACCCCATGAGGGCAGGAACTCTGTTTTGCTTCCTGCTGAATCCCCTGTGCCTAGAATAAAGACTGGGCAAACTTTAACTTGAAAAGAGATAATATGTGTTAATTGGGCATGCTTTTAACTCTTACAAAGAAAGATGCAAATAGCTAAATTCAGTTGAGACTACCTCCATACATGGCTGTTTAGATGACAAGGGGCTGGGGTTGCAAACAGCCCTGGTACACCCACTCCCTAGGCTCTGCCCAGCAGTTGGTCCATATGGTCTGTGGGTGAACACAGGCTCCACCACGTTCAGGAGGGTGACTGCCTTGTGGGCACACAGCTGATCTGGGCCTGTGAGCCCTGGCTGTCCAAGAGGGCTTATCTGTAGGTCCAGAAGAGGGCTGCAGATTCCGTCAGGTTGTGTGTGCAAGATCAAGGCTCAGGGAATGACTGGAGATGGCCATGGAGAAGTCTGGACCCTGAACCATAGAGCCAGGTCAGAGGTCCAGGAAATGGAAGGTCCAAGCCTCAGTTGGGGTGTCTCAGGACCTGAGAAGCTGAAGGTAAAGAGAGAAAAGGGTGCCTGGTGGGTGTGGTCAGAGCAGGCCAGAGGGCTGGAAACTCCCCAGGCAGGCAGATGCAACAAAGGGGGTGGGGGATCGGGAGGGGCAGAGGGGGGTTCCATTCCACGTACTGACCCTCCACAGCACGGCTAACATGTCCTCCCTCGACTGCTGTGCTCCCGGCTATGGAGGTGCTAGATGTCTCACTCAGAGAGAGAAATATGGTTTGAGCCAAGTTGTCTTCCAGCTGAGCCCAGGGAAGAGATGGAGGCCTGACCAGTGGGGCAGAGGCCAAAATTATCAAGATTTACCATCAGATCTAGAATGCCCTCATTCCTGAGTCATGTTCTTCTGAAACTTTAAAGCACTTCCCCAGCACTCATAAATTATGTGCAAGGGTGGTTTCTTATCTTAAACCCTGGACAAGACAAGTGAGGCTTGGGATTTTCTTTTCCCTACTCATTGAACTCCTCTTCACTAATCAAAACCCTGGCCAAATTGCCCAAGCTAAAGCAGTTGCCCATCCATGACCAACTTGTGTGTTTCTGGAACTCTCCCCTCTCTAGACTGTGAACACCTAAATGATGATGACTTTATCTTATTTATGACCACATTCCCAACTCTTGATAAATGATAATTGACCAAATGATTGAACAAAGCAAGGACAATCCATACTTCCTGACTCTGAAAGCCTGATTACATCTCCCCCTATGTCCCCCCTAACCCAGGAGTCTGCTCAGCTCAAGGGGCAGGAAGTTCCTGTTTGGCAGGGACAGTTCCAGGTTTTGATGGCCTGCCTGGAGCAGAACTCTATCCTGAGTTCTCTTCTGTGCATGCTCTGCTGGGGGCCAAGGGGAATGGTGACAGCCCCTCCTCCTGTAGCTGTGGACACCGCGCGCCATTTAGGTGAAAGTTCCTCAGAGCTTCCTCCAGCCTCCAATCTTCGCACAGCGACCCAGGCTGATTGGAAATAAGACCTCTCTCATCCAGCCTGGCAGCTTTCCAGACAGGTCAGAGTGCCCCTCCTCTTTCAGGGAGCTTGGCCTGTTGGGGTCCGCTGGGAAGAGAATGTCACTGCTCCTGTCTGGCAACAGGCCCTGGGGCCCTGCACTCTGGAAAGGTGAATGGGTGCATTCCTCCCCGGGGCAAAGTGAGCACCCGCTACTGCCACAGCTGCCCAGGCAAAGCCAGTTTCTTGGGACTCCCCCTTCCCCCGGGGCACAGAGGACAGGGCACAGGTAAGGCGAATGCCTGGCCCATCTGCAGCGTCCCTCCTGGACAGACCTCAAAAGCCTCAGGGTTCGGGGACAAAATTCACTTTTCCAATGGCCTCCTTGCCTCCAGCCCATCACTCCCCAGCTGCCCTCATTACCCCTCAGAAGGACTTCTTCCTTTTGGAAGGTAACAGCTTTAGGATATCATAACTGAAAACTTTGTCACTTTACAGTGACATTTGATGCCCTCATTTGATGCCCTCAATAATACTTCAGAAGGGATACTATTCTTCCTATTTTACCAAAGAGAAATTCAAGGCTCAGAGCCACTTACCTGAGGTCACAATCAGTGAAATTTGAACCCGCTTCTGTTCAATCCCAAAGCCTGAATGAACTCTTTCTAAACACACCATCTCTGTATTTTATGGCCTTTTTCTGGGGAGCACTTGCTTAGGAGGAAACATGCAACCTTAATTCCCCAGAGTAATGGGGGACAGAATTAAAATCTCGAAAAGGGCAAGAGAGGAGAAAGACAGGAATCTCAAACTGCATTCTCAGCTCATACCCTCACTTCCTCCTTTCCTAAACCTTTAACCAGAGTGGCTGTCAGTCAACACCTTTGCTGAGTGCCCCAGGGAGCTTCAGACAACCTATCCCCAGGCCAGGCCAGCTGGCCTGAAGTCCACTGCCCACAACCACATGCCACTGCCATGAGGGGCCAGAAGTGCTGGGAGGGGCTCAGAGAACAGAGAAGGCTGGGCAGGAAAGGAGTGAAGTGGGACTGGGCCTGGAAGACGCATTCCCGGGGTCTGTGACTAAGGGCCCTGCAGGAAGTCGTGGTGGGGCAGGAACAAGGGACTGGCTCAGAGGACTGAGGTTCCAACCGCAGCTCTGCGGTACCTAGATCTTGGACAAGCTGCTCAAGGCTGCCTTTCTCCATATCTTGTCTCGAGAATGGAAGGATTCCTAACGCTTTAAAGCCATCATAATGCTTAGAGCTCATCTATGGAAAGTGTCACGTGTAAAGTACACAGCACATCCTGATTCCTTTCCTTCTCTTCCCTGGAATGTGAAATTCCAATCAGAAAACATTCACCTACTGGCTTTGGTTTATCATCAAGAGGAATAAGTAAGCCCCATGCTGGACCCTCCATCAGCGCCCATGCTCTTGAAGAGGCAGACCTCGGAGAGAAGAACAGGGACAAGACGGATGGGCGTCCGAGAGAGGGAGGCAGCCTGAGCTACAGCGTGGGCAGGGCCCAGGTAGGGATGGCCAGGATTGGTCCTGGCTGGATCGCTGAGTGCTCCAGGAGAGGAGCAGGATCACCGGTGGAGAGGAGGTGGGAGGACCATCCTCATGCCTCATTGCAGGCCCCAAGTGCTCAGACTCGGGGACCAGGGGGCACAAGAATGAGGGACAGAAAACTCCCTTCCACCAGCCACTTGCTGGCTGGTGACCTTGTGGAAAGTATTTGCCCCTTTCTGGGCCTCTTTTCTCTCTGTACAATGAAGTGCTCTAGAAGGTCCCTCCCACCTGGAACGTTCCAGGATGCTCTCCACCAGCCTCCTTCCCTGGGACACTCCAGGAGTGTGCTAAGGAGGCCTGGTCCTCCTGCTCCTCCACAGCCTTCTCTGTCTTCCCACCACCCCACCCTCCCTCCCTATCCTTCCCAAACATGCAGGTTTTATTTTTAACCAGAGTTTACAAGCAGGATCTGGAAAAGCCAGTCTGCAGGAAGACGCTCCAGTGCTTGCTCTCTCCCTCCCCCACGGAGTAGCATGGGGCAGTCGGTGGCAGGGCCGGAGAGACCTGCCCGACAGGTGTGAGGTGCAGGGCAGCAGGCCTGGGACCAGCGCGGCCCAACCAGCCTTGGCCGGCTGGAGGCTGGAAGAGGGCCCAGGCTGGCCCCGGCCGCTCTCCTGGGAGGAGAGGGCGCCCCATGGCAGGGGCTGAAGCTGGAACCTTCTGAACTTTCTTGACGTCAGCTCCCCGCGAGCGTTGATTGGCCCAGGGCTTCCCTCTCCCCTGGGGAAGCCTCTGGGCAGGGTGGCCCAATGCCCTGGTATTGCTGGCCAGGCCTTGGGTGTACTCTGGCACTGGGGAGGGGGCAGATGAGGCCGGGTTACCCAACAGGAATATTAAGCATGTGCTTGGGGCACTGGCGGTAAAAGGGCATCAACAAAGTGTTTGAGTTGGTTTTCTTTCTTTTTCTTTTTTTTTAAGAACTAATACTTAGTATTTTAAAAATAGCAAGGAAGTAGCCGGCGCAGGAAAAATCAGAACTTTCTTGGACTTCCTCTTAATTTAAGGTTTAGGGTTGTTTTTATTTTGAATATACATGTAGGTGGATGGGGGAGGTGCACCTTAACCTTTCAGCTCTTAGCTGTTAAAGGGGTGAAGTGAGGATCAGAAGGAGGGTGGGGACCATGGGGTGTGGGGGAGGAGGGAGCCTGGGGCCTCAGCCCAGAGCTATATCCCCAGGGGCAGAGTGGGGGCTTCTGGAAAGAAGGGGCACCAGTCTAGTCCAGCCACAGGAGCGTGCTGTGAGGCCAGCGTGAGTGTGGAGAGGAGCACAGGAAAAGAAGGCAGAAGCCGGTGTATTGAGGGCTTGAGGGACAGAAGAAGGGCTGGCCATCTGAAATCCCCACCCCTGGACCAGAGCTGAATTTGTTCTCCCCTCCTCACTCTGGAAATGGCCAGGCACTTGGCCAGATGTGGCAAAGATGGTGGTCAGTTTGAAGGGGGATCTGGCTGCCCATTTGCTGGAAGATGGTGCCAAGGAAGCCTGGCTCAACCCTCAGAGTCCCCTAAGGGGAGGATGGGATCTCGAAGCCCCATCTCCCATAGACTCCTTCGAGAGGAGCATGTCACAACCCAGCTGCCCTGCTCACCCAACCAGGCCCCTGACAGCACACCCTGGCCAGGACCTAGTCAGCACCAGGCACTTTACACCCATTACCTCACTTTCACAGTCCTGCTGCCCTATGGTGTGGCTGCACTGTCTCCTGCAGATGAGGAGATGGGCTCAGAGATGCCAAGCAGCTGCTCAAGAGCACACAGACAGCTGGTGGCAGGATTCAGATATGACTCCACGT
Source organism: Tolypeutes matacus (assembly GCA_026826555.1). NCBI lineage: Eukaryota > Metazoa > Chordata > Mammalia > Cingulata > Chlamyphoridae > Tolypeutes > Tolypeutes matacus. The sequence continues at coordinate 3,198,079 of JAKSZT010053820.1, forward strand.
CCACCAGGCTTTACTCCATATGGCAGGTCTTGCCCCTGTTCCAGGCCTCTTTTCACCCCCCTGGCCAGCCATGCACCTCTCAGCTTCTACAGGGACAGGTGCAGATGGGTGGATGACAGACATGCATCCTAAAGCCCCAGAACCAGGACTGGCCTCATAGTACATAGGACCCAGTACAAAGTGCAAAAGCAGAGCCCTTTGATCAAGAAGCATCAAGAATTTCAAGATGGTGACAGCAGAGCATGAAGCCAGCTGTTTTAGTGTCCTGGCTGCTTGAGCAAATACCATGCAATGGGGTGGCTTGAATATGGGAGTTTACCAGCTTACAGTTTTGAGGCCAAAAGAAAGTCCACATCAAGGCGTCATCAAGGCAATGCTTTCTCCCTGAAGACTGTAGTGTTCTGGGGCTGGCTGCAGCCATCCTTGGTCCTTAGCTTGTCACATGGCAATGCACATGGCAGCCTCTCCTGGCCTGTCCCTTCTCTTCTGGGTTCTGTTGATGTTCAGCCTCTGGCTGTTCCCTCTGTGGCCCTCTCTCTCCCTCTCTCTGAATTCCATTATGCTTATAAAGGACTCCAGTAATAGGATTAAGACCCACCTTAACTGAAGTGACCTTATCCAAAGGTCCTCCTTACAGTGGGTTCAGGCCCACAGGAATGGATTGAGTTTTAGAACATGCTTTTCTGTGCACAGGCCGAGTCTGACTTCACAGGTCCACACCAGTGAGGCCAGCCTTGCCCAGGACCCACACTGTCCCCAAAACAAACTCCTCCCTTCTGGGGGAAGTCACACAACCTAGTAAAGTGGCTTTGATTTCAAGGGCCCCCAGAGCACTGGCCTCATGAAACAAATCCACCCTGGATTTTCCTGGAGACCTCAGGTCCTCCAGGTGACACAGAACTGGGGACCTCCTGGAGGCCTCTGCCCCCACAGCCCACAGAGGGCTTCTCAGGTGGGGTGAGGCAAGAGGGGCTGTGAGGATATCTGCTGGTGCTGGCAGAGAGAGGGACTCTGCCCTGCTTTCCTTTCCTAACAAATTCATCCTAGCCCCTCCTTGATCCTTGCCCAAAGCAACCCTCCTTCCTTATCCAGCCAACATTTAGTGAGTCTCTAAGCACTCTGTTGAGGCTCTAATGATAATGCTAATAATTTAATTCTAGAAAAGTGCCTGGGCCCTGCTAGGAAGTCCCTCAATGTTCATGGAGGTAGTAGAAGTGGCTGCTGTACAATGAGTGCCCTTGCCCCTGGGGGCCCAGCACGGAGCTGGGCACACCTGCTCCCACACAGGACCTCATTTAAGCTCACCACAGCTTACCTGGCAAGGTGAGCATCACTGTCCCCTTTGGTCTAGGAGGTAGCTGAGGCTCAGAGTAACAGGCAAAAGGACCATAGCCGCCTAATAGAATGAGGAGACAGGTGTCTGATCCCAGAGTCTTCTTCAACTTTACCCCAAGCTGCTCTTAAACCTGCCTGCAAGGAGTCTCCTTTGATCCAGGAGAGAACCCAGACATAAATCAACACTACCCAAAAGGCCTGAGGAGCCACCCCCAAGTGGCAGCCTCCTCAGCTCTCAGTGTAAGAGGCACGCCCAATTCTGTCCCAGGCCCGTCCCTCCACCTGTGCTTTCTATGTATCTAGCCCTTCTCTGAGTACTCTATGGGTACTGCGCTATAAAATAGGTACAATTATCTCCCCCATTTTTACGGGTGAGGAAACCCGAGGGGCAGAGAGGCAAAGCAAGCAAGTGGAGGAGCTGGGATTCCGGCCCAGGCTTCCTGGCCCCAGAAGCTCTGCTCATCACCACTACACGCTGTCAGTGCTCAAATCCTGGCACACCGGCTCCGCCACATGCTGGCTGTATAACCTTGGGTGAGCTACTCCACCTGCCCATGCCTGGGTTCCTTCAGCTGTAAAATGCGGGTACTAACAGTGCCTACTTCTAAGGTGGCTGTGTGGACCAGGCCGGTCAGTGGTGCCTGGCAGCTCTCAGGAGGATGATGACTTTGCAGTCCCCTATCCTGCCTCTGCAGTCTATGTCCTCCCCTCCCCAAGGCTGTCCCTCCACTAATGACCACTGCCTTCTAGTACATTCAACCGCTCCTTCTCGACTAGCTCTTTCCCTAGAAACATGCTTATTTCTCTTTCAATTTGTGAAAAACACATTGCCCCTACTTGCCCCCTGGCTGCCAGGTTCTCTTCTTCCCTTCAGAGCCAAGAGAGTGGGACAAGCTGGGCCTGGGCTGTCTCCACACCTCACTGCTCTCCCTCACCACACTCGTTCTGCAGACACTGCCCAGGTCAAGTTCTCCAGATGCCTCCCCGTTGTGAAATCCAGCTGACACCTTTCGGGCCTCATCTCACTTGCTCACCGCCCAGTACCTGACCCTATCCATGACCTCTTTGACAGGCAGGACGCTACTTGCTATGACCATCCTTCTGTTTCTTTGGCTACTCCTTCTCCTCCTGGGATCCTCCTCCCCCAACTCCTAGAAGTGGGGGGAGGGGTGATCCCAACCTCCCACCTTGTCTTCTCATTCCGACCACTTTCCCTCAGGGACCTCATCTAAGTTCAAACTTCTAATACCACCCACAGAGCGGACAACACCTCTCATCTGCAGGGCCCAGCGTTGCATGCCCACCTGCTCACCTGTCCCACATGGGTGGCCCATGGCACCTCGGACCAGCATCCAAAACTGACCTGACCTATGCCCCTAAACCTGCTCCCCCTGGTGCAAGCTGAGGGGAAGGCCTGCCTCCTCTCTTCCTCTACTTCACCATCATGCACCTGGGCACTCCCCAGCACCTCAGCCCCCTCCCAAATTCAGCTTTATCCCCTCTTGCCTGGATTACAACTGCAATGGCCTCCTAGCTGGTTTCCCAACCTCTGCTCTCCTTCCAGTCCAATTCACTCCTCGTCCTGCTGTCAGAGTGATCTTTTCCAAGGACAAATCAGGCCATGTCTCTACCTGCTCTTCCTCATCCTCACAAAGTTCTTTGATGACCCTGTCTGGTTCCCCTCAAGCCCCTCACCCTGACTCAGGGGGCCTTGCTAGCTGTTCCTGCCCCGCCTCTCCCTACACTGCAGCCTCACCAACCACCCTTCTCTGGGGGAAGCTGGTTCTCCTGCCTCTGAGCCATTGCCTCTCCCAGAAGCTCCCTCCTCCCTTCTCTCCCCTTCCTTTACAGGCCCCACCTTCTGGAAGGGGACTTCCCCAGTGCCCAGGTGGGACTAGGCCCCAGGACACCGCACCGGTCACCGGGAACCTGCCTACCTCCTCCTGGCACTGAATGCTGCCGGGTCAGGGGGACACCTGTGCCCAGAATAAGAGTAACCAAAATAGCTAATAGTCCTTGAGAGCCAACGAGCCCGTTGTGTGCTGTGTTGGCCCTTCACATGCATTATCCCTTTGAAATCTTCCAGGCCTGGTGAGAGGTATCCCCATTTCCTAGGGAGGTTGCTTGGGCCCAGAGAATTTGCTCAAAGTTTAGAGCAGAGCCAGAATTTGAACCCAAACATCCAATCAATAAATGTTAGTTGAGTACATACAAATTTTCACTGAAGCCCTGACCTTTCAGACGTGTGAAGGAGAAAGAGGGGGTATCAGGAGGACAAAAGGAGAAGGGAGCAGCATTGCAGCATTCCAGGCAGAAGCAGCCGCCTGGGCTGTGTGTGCTCTAGATTTCTCCTGGAGCCGGAACCCTGCCCCAGGCCTTAGCCTCAGCAGGGGTGGGGGTGGGGGGTGGGAGGTGTTAGCTGGAGAGGGAGCCCTGGGAAGGAGCCACTGGCAGGTGAGACTGGAGATAAGGGGTGAAAAGGTCACAGGCTCTGACTTAGCAGTTATCAGGGAGAAGGGCTTGACCCGGAGAGAGGAGGCCTACCTGGGGTTAAGGAAAAAAAGAGGCAGAGGCTGTCAGAGAGGCCCTCCCTGCCCACCCGGGTTGAGGGGGGCTAGGCTGAGGACAAGCAGGAGTTACAGGTAGGAGTTTACCAGGCAGCACAGCCCCAAGGCTGCCGCTGGCCTCTCCCAGCCCCAGAAGCATTTCCCACTCACCAAGGCTGCCCCGAGACCCTTCTGGGGCAGCACCAGGGGCCTGAGAAGCTGCTTCTAGGCCTGGCCAGGTAGCTTAGCCGCCCCTCTCCCTTCCTCTTCTGGGTGCCCCAGCTCTCCCTGTTCTACTCCGGGATGCTCCCCATCGCCTCCCTGACTCCCTCCCCTGAAACCGTCTTAATTCCAGAGGCTGCCTCTCCTAGTACTGGGCCCCTGACCCCCTCCGGAGTGGGCTTGTTGGCTACTCCTGCAGTCAGGGATCAGTTGCCACCAGCTCCGGTTCAAGGCAGACGGACGCTGTGGGCCAACAGCCTGCGCAGACAAAGGGAGGGGGCACGTGACCCTCTGGGCCGCAACCCAGGGCCCAGAGTTAATTCCTGCATGTTCACGTGGCTCGGCATTCCAGAGCTGCCTCTTGCCCCATTCCCAAACCTGTTCTCAGCTGCCGCCACATCCTGGTTCTGCAGCTCAGGAGCCACAGCCCCCGGGCCCCCCGGATTTCAACATCAACCAGCAAGGCCAGAGACCAGCCTCGGGGAAGGGTCTGTGCTGGTGTGTAGTAAGGTGGGGGGCGGTGCAGCCAGGGAAGGTATGAACTTCCTACAGACAGGAGAAAAGGAGGCCAGGCAGGGGGCAGTTTCTAACTGCTTCCCGACAGCCCTTCTGGTGGATAGCCTTGTTTATTGGCACTGGTGAGGCTCACAAGGAGACTCCAGAGAGACAGGGAGACAGGTGGGGTATGATGCTCAAGCTCTGGGCCTTGCTTTCCTGGGCCTTGCAGGTCAGAAGTCAGAGCCCTTGTTGGCATGACACGTGTGGAGTCCTGGGAAGAGCCTGGGCTCTTGCTGACCTGGGCTAGAAGTGTAGTAGATCTGGAGGGCCTTGGGTATTTCACTCTCTGAGCTCAGCTGGCACATCTGTGAAAGGAGGGTCATCACACCTTCCTTGGAGACTGGTTTGAAGACTGGATGGGTTAGTGTGCATCCACCAGGTATGCGATGCAGTACCTGGAATATCTTGAGTCTCTTTCAGTTCTCTCTCTAGCAGTGGGATAGAGACGGGGAAGGTGGGCAACAAGGAGAAAGCAGAGAATCTCAAGGGAAGTAGGAAGGAATCCTGGGAGTCTCTCTTTCTCTATTCCTACCCTCGCCTTCTGTGCCCAGATGGTGTTCCGGGTTGGTTCTGGAGTCAGTTCCCTTTCTGCCTGTCTTTAAGCCTTCAAAAGTTTCCAGTCAGCAAAGGCAGAGGTGATGCAAAGGGCCACAGCTCAAAGGTTAAGAAAAGATTCCATTTGTTCAGACCCACCTGACATTTATAGCCAGGAAACTAGAAACTTCTCTGGACATCCCCTTTCCCAAAGAGGCCAAGGGACAAATGCTTTGTTCTTGATCTTCCAAAATTTAGTAAAAACACTGAAACCCACCCAACTAGGTATTCATTCTCCTTGTACCTGCCTCCTCATCACCCCTTTTCATCGAAAGTTCTAGTTAAGCCAAATGTCCTTAAAAACAATTGTTCCAATGCCCATTTGAGCTGTTCCCTAACCTAGGCTCCACTGCTGTGTGACCTTGCACAAGTTGATTCACCTCTCTGTGCCTTGAGGGCCTCATCTTTACTAGGTAGATGGCCTAGACCTGCTGTTCTAACCTTAAGGTCCACGATGAGCTTCAGCTGTGCATGAACCTCTTTATAAATTAGATGACCCTCCAGGGAATTGAGTGGGGTGGGGCCAATTGTAGAAAGGAAATATTATGCCCCTTTGCATCTTTGGAATTTTGAACCAAAGCAATATATTACCCGTTCAAAAATAAATCCATAAATTTTTATATTAAAAAGGAAAGAAAAATGTATGTAAATCTGCATGTGTACAGGTGTACATTTTTCTGGGGGAGGACTCATCATTTTTATCAGATTTATCTAAGGTATCTCTGACCCTGAGAGAGTTTAGAAACTCTTTTACTAGGGAAGCGGCTGTGGCTCAATCAGTAGGGCTCCCGTTTACCATATGGGAGGCCCCGGGTTCGGTTCCCGAGGCCTCCTGGTGAAGGCAAGCCCGCCCGCACGGCGTGGTTAGCTGACCCAGCGAGCACAAGCAGCAAGAGGGGGATAAATGAATAAATAAATAAAATCTTTAAAAAAAAAAAGAAACTCTTTTACTAGATGACCATGGGGTCATTTCCCATTCCAACTATTGCGATTTGTGGCAGTATAAGAGAAAACAAAACTGAATTTCAATAGTCATTGTATCAACCAGTTCAGGTTGAAAATCAGTGCACGTGAAAATGCATGTAGACATCTTACATTTAGATAACGCGTCCATGCACGCACGCCCACGAGCAGGTTCATATGTGAACGCAGGACATGACTGGGCAGCTGTCTTCCCTGGTGGATGGCCTTTTTAGATCAAGGTCAAGAACCCCATCAGCCTATTCTCTAAAAGCTGTTGAATTAAGTTCTTGTTGCCCTATCCCCTCGGCCTACTCAAAGAAACATCCAGCTTGGATTAGCTGCACAAACAATGCATTTCAATAAAAACAATATGGACTTTTAAATGTTGGTCACTTTGGCTCTCACAGGGGAGTGAGAAGAGGTGGAAGTGGGGTGGGGAGATCCTGAGAGGACTGAGAACAAAGTGCAAACCCATCCAGAGACCTCAGTCTGAATTTCTGAAACCCTCAATAATTTTCATGTGCCAGTAAGGAACAAATACTTCCTAGGAGTCCAGTGTGCAAAGCTTCAGGACAGGAGGAGTCTAGCTGAGGGAATCAAAGCGGCTGAAAGGGTCAGAGCAAAGAGAAGGTCACGTGGTTCCAAAAAATTAAATAAATAAAAGGAAGCGCAGCCATTTAACAAATGGCTCCTGGCTATGGTAAACTTTAATTAACTGTACTATTATAATTCACTTTCAGCCTGAGTTCTACCCCCTCCCACGCTCTCGCTCACTCCCTCTCCCCCAGGTCTCTTAAAATCATGTTTCCTTAGTGAAACCAAACTGGCTGCCTTCTCTTTCTCCAAATGCCTCAATGTTACAGCTACTGCTGCTTCTGCTAATAAAAGTAGCCAGCAACAAAAGGGGGAGAAAAGGACAAAGTTCTCAGCTTTTAATGATAGATGCCCTTTCCTACCTGCAAGTGTTGAATCAAGGGTCTTGTAATCCTCGCAGTCCCCAAATGTAATACTATAGCAATGGAAAGGCAGCTGTAGGCGGGCAGGAGTGGCCGTGCACAGAGGCAGAGCCAGTGGGCAGTACCCACCTGCACCCAGACAGGTAGCCCACACATCCAAGTTCACAAGCACAGTTCAAGGCTGTGGCTGCACCACCACTCCTTCATTCAGCGATGGTTAAATTACACCGGTGACACTCTACCTCTGTATTCTCAGGCTCTTGAGCTTTGCCCATTTTAAGAGGGTATGCTTTGGGAGTGGGGGCTGGAAGCACCTCAGAGGCTCTTCCAAGCGAAACATGCTTGGTTTTTATTAATGAGCTTATGAAAAAAGCCAACCAGTAGCCAGGGCAAGATGGGTTTTAGAATTAACTCTTCTTACAGTCTGCCATGCATTATCACCCCCAAGTTAATTACCCCTGAGGATGAAAATAGGTTTCATGACTCATAAGCACCAATACAACACTTGGCAGCAGATGAAAATGCAAGGACCCATTTGCAGGAAGCTGACACGCATATCTATTTATATTTGGGGGAGATTCTTAAAGAGGTGAAACAGGCACCTCCCATGTACCAGGATTAAGAGGCTGCAGTTCCATCAATTGCCACTTATTCACACCCCCAAACACACACACACAGAGTCGTGGTTTCCACCGCGATGATGGTAGTGGCAAAGTAGGAACAGAAACTAAAAGGGTTTATTAACAGCAAGTCTCAATATCAACCCAACCTCTATGCCAATGTTCTGGGCTAACTAGCGATTTGTCCCCCCAACGTGCCCGCACCCACACCCACACCCACCTCCCCACCTCCCTGCTCCCCCTGATAGGAGTGAGATGGGGAGCCAAGTATCTTCACTTATTCCTCTTCCCGGTGGAGACTGTCCTAGCTCAGCTTGCTCCGCCCAAGAATGGGGTGTGGCCAGGAATGACTTTCAGATAGGATCACTGGGTTTTGTTTTGCTTGCTCCTCTCTCTGGTTTTCTACTCTTTTTTTTTATTTATTCATTTATCCCCCCCTTGCTGCTTGTGCTCGCTGGGTCAGCTAACCACACCGTGCGGGTGGGCTTGCCTTCACCAGGAGACCCTGGGAACCGAACCCGGGGCCTCCCATATGGTAAACGGGAGCCCTACTGATTGAGCCACAGCCGCTTCCCCCGATTTTCTACTCTTATATTTGCCTCCCAGCAAAGTACAAGGTTCAAACCAGGTTTGTTTGCCTTCCCCAGCTCTGGGAGGGCCCAGGTCTGGTCTCAGCCCCAGGGGGCTCAGGGCTCTAAAAGGCAATCCTGTCCACCAAAAGCCTCTCCCCCACCCCTCTGCACCTCACAAATGCAGGGAAAAAGTTAATAAGATGAATAATTGCATTTGTTCACCAGTAGGAATGGATTTGTTGTGGCAAGTGACCTTTGCCTCAGGAACTGTCTTGTTTGGGTTTTGTTTTGCTGTGGGTTTTTTTTGGGGGGGATGCTCTCTTCCTCATCCCCTGCAAACCCCCTTCTGACCAGCTAAGAATTCTGATATACTTATTAAAGGGGGAGAGGGGGAAAGGACCATGTAATGAATGATGTAAAAACTGCTTTGCCAATGTGCCAGTTGGAAGCTGCCTGGAATCCTCAGGCTGAGTATACTCATTTGCTTCCTGGCTGCCCAGACCCCATTGCTTCCATGGACAGTCCCCAGCTCTGTGGCATTTGTCTTAAACGTGTAATGACAGCGACTTCTGCCACATTTAGGAGGTAGCACCCTAGTTTTTCTTAAGATTTTTTTTTGTCCACTTGCACAAATCTCAGCTGTATTGGGTATCAGCACATAACTCATGGCCACAGGGCAAGGAACCAAAAAGCATTCCTGACAATGCCATGTGCAGCTGGGGGCGCTTCCAGCAAAAACAGAGATGCTGAAGAGTCAACAGAAATCACTTAGTCAGCAACTGTCGCCTCCCCAGGAGGTGAATGTAAATAGCCTGGTACTGAGAGGGCGGGGCAGTCAGACTGCACAGGGCCTTCAGAAATGCCACCTCTGAGGGCTTTCAGAGGCACTAGCATTTGTCTTCTACGGTGGAGGTGGAGAAGGCGTCTCCTATTGGAGCTGGGTGGCTTTAGCCCTAGAAAGACAAACCTGCTGACTCGGGGCAGAATTAATATCAATTGAATTTATTACAAGTTACTAAGCTCCAAGGCACATTACAGTGTTCTGTTAACTACAGAAATGTATAAAGGACAAACAGAGCAGATTCTCCATGTCTAGCATTTCGCTCTACTGTTCAAAAGCATCCGTGCATCAATAAAGCAAAAACAAAACAACACGTGAAGATCCAACACATTCAGATCAGTAGAAAACAAACGAAAACATTTGTCTTCACAAACTTGCAACAAAAAACACCCCATCCCCCCAACACCCCCTCACCATTTTGCAAACAAAACAGGAAAACAAAACAAAACAAAACAAAGTGAAGACTTAAACACGGAGGGGCTGTTTAGAAAGAAGCTGTCACCATTTTTATAGCATCTTTTTTTTTTTTTTTATCGGCAGCAACACTGGCCTTGGCAAAAAAGAAAAAGTCATTTTCTTTTTTTTTTTTTTTCCTTTCAGAGAGTGCATAACATTTACAAAAATACACACCAGCAGCAGTCTTTGCTAAGGGCTATTAATTCTGTACCTAGGCAAACACCCTGCCACCAAATAAATGCTAACGAGTATGATGCAAATGACCCAACCGATATTATACTGCTTAACACAAACCAGCTTATCCTTCAAATGAAGAAGTTACATACCTTGTTTCAAAATATAGAAACATACGACGAAAATAATGTCTATACATAAGACTAACTTTTTGCAGTCTGTTATATTCACAATTCTACATCTCGGGGGAGAGGGAAGGGAGGGTCAAGGTGAGTGGGGGAGGGGCCCCTTGGCTCGGAGAGGAGCCAGCTGGTCTAGGGCAAAGGATGCGGCTGTGGCTGTCCTGCGGCTCAAGGGTCTCTCTCCTTTTTCACTTTCACATCCCCGGCTAAGATAGTAGCGATTTCGCCCTGCATGAAGGCCCAAGGTACATTCGACCCGACCAGGGGGCATTTCTCTCCGCTGGGGCAGTACACCTCGCCGGTGGCCCCCTGGGCCTTGATGCTCTCTCTAGAGCAAGGGAAGCAGAATTTGTGGCTGGGGACGGATGGGCACTGAACGAAATGTGTGTCCTCCAAACGTTCGTGGCAAATGGTACAGCAGAGGGGCCCGCTGTTGGCCATGGGGGAATCCGGAATGTTTTGGGGGTGCACCTGGTCTATGCCCGGGTGGGCGCTAGGAGGCGGGGGTGCCACCTGCAAATTCAGGTCCCCATTACGTGATGTCAGGCGGCGCTGCCCTGGCACGGAGGCCGGCGACACCGGGCTGCTGCTGTTGCGCCGCGCGGACGCGGTGGTGGAGTGCACGGAGGAGCTGCCGTCCTTGGGCGAGTGCGCCGTGCCCAAAGTGTCTGCCACTGACATGAGGGCGGCCATGGGAGACGGGCCGTTCTGGGGGGCTGATTCCGGTGGAGTGGTCCGGTTGGAATGGGGTCCCAGGGGTGGGGGCGGCGGGGGCGGCCCCCCGGCCGCGTGCCCCGGCGCCGCAAAGCCCCCCGCAGACATGGTGAGCTTCAGCGCCTCGCTCTGGTTCGCCATCCACTGCTGCCTCTGCTGCTCCTCGCCCAGCTTCAGCGCGCCCTCGGCCGGGTCCGGGGGCTCGGGGGACGCCTTCCTCTTTCGCAGGCTAGCGGCGGCACCCCGACCCGAGGGGGCGGCAGGTGGCAGGGCTCCGGTCCCTGGGGGCGCGCTGGGAGCGCGACTTAGACTCACCAGCGCCGTGGGGAGCATGGGGCAGCTGGCATCCAGGTAGGGTTGAGGCAGCATGTCGGCGCCGGGCACGCCCTCCTTAAAGAAGCGCACGGCCTCGGGCAGCAGGTCCCCCAGCAGGCGCCAGTCCCCAGAACCATGCTTCTTCTCGTACTCCAGGTACTTGAAGCCGGAGGAGAGGCCCCGGCCGAAGTCCTTCATGCAGTCCTGGTACATCTGCTTGGCCACCCCAGACGCGCTGGAATACACGTTGCCCGAGCCTGTGGGGTACTCAATGAATAGCTTCAGCTCGTAGTCCATGCCGGGCTTAGAGACAGCATCGAAGGCGAAGACGCGGCCCAGCAGTGAGTGGTCCTTTTTGAAACGCACCTCGTAGGGCGTGCAGCCAGCGAGCGTGAGCAGCGTGTCGCGGACCATCTTGGGCTTGTTGGCCCACTCCTCGGCGCGGTTGCGCAGGCTCTCGCTCAGCTCCGCCAAAGCCTCGGCGTTGCGCTGCTTCTCCTTCAGCTCGCGCTCCTGGTCGGTGCTCGACACCGAGCCGGGCCTCTTGCCACCAGCACCCACGCCCACCTCGGCCACCGACGACGAGGTCGTAGACGACGCCGAGGACGAAGCGGCCGATACACCAGGGGCGCCCCCAAGGCAAGCGGGGCCCCCTGGGCCCCCTGGGGGCGCGGGCGTCGGGGGCCCACGGCCGCCCAGCCCATGGGGCGCCGGTGGGGGCAGCACCGCGGCGCTGGTCGGCCCGTTAAGCAGCGTCTGCGGGAGCAGGTTGGGGGGCACGGTGAGCTGGGGGCCTCCGCCACCCCCCGGGTTGGGCAGCGCGCTCACCAGTCCCCCGTGCGTCCCGCGCCGAGACGCCACCGACGTGGCCGCTGAGGAGTTGGGGCTCTGGCGGTTCAGCTCTGGGGGTCCCTCCTCCGGTGTCGGCTTGGGGAAGCCGTTGGGGCCTCCCAGGCCATTGGGCAGTCGCGCGGCGTGGCTGCTGCTTCCCAGGCTCACCGGCGGCGGTGGGTACTCGAAGCGGCTGCGCTGCTCCGCTGCGGCGGCTGCGGCGGCGGCGGCGGCGGCCGCGGCGCTCAAGCCATAGCGCTCCAGGCCCGAGGCGGCCGCCAGCACCGCAGGCTTGCTGGACCCGTCGACGTGGTTGAGCTGCTGTTGCTGCTGCTGCGCGGCGACTGCCGCCGCCGCCGCCGCCGCCTCCTTAGCCGACAGGGCCACCGTCTTGACCCCGACGGGCGGCGGCGGCCCTGGTGAACGGCCGTCCTGGAAGCAGCCGTGCGCCCGCTTCAGCTGGCGCGCAGTCTCGATCACGAACTCGATGCGATCCGCGCCCTCGTAGTTGACGCAACCGCGGCATACGGGCTCCGAGAAGTCCCAGATCATGGCCCAGGGCATGCGGGGCAGGTCGCACAGGTAGCAAGACTGTCTCCGGGACGAGGACACCTGCGCCGCCGACATGATGCCGGCCCCGGGGAAGGCAGGCCCGCGCCCGGGCAGTCTCCGCGGCGCCTTCTCCTCCGGGAGGACTGGCCGGCAGGGGAGGGAGTCCGGCTGCGGGGGAGGAGGGAGGGGGGGCGAGAAAGTTCTGCCCCGGGGGCTGAAGGGAGCGCGAGTTTCCACCGCCCGCGCAGCGCCTCTCCGCGGGGGATCCACCGCCCGTGCGGCGGACGGGCTCAGCCGGCTCCTTGTCCCCACGTTCTACTGCGGCTGTCTCGCCACGGAGGGGAGCTCAGACGCCTTCTTCTTGGTGCTGGGGACCCGGGCTGGAAGCTCCGGGCCCGGGGGGAGGGGGCGAGGGTGTCCGGTGCGGGCCGCCGTTGTCTCTTGGCCCCCTCCCCGGAGTGGCTGGTGCGTGGAAGCTCGGAACGGGCTGCCTCTTCCTCTAGCCCTGGGGCCCCCTACGAGCTGCGGCCTGTCCCCGCTGGGCTCCCTGGGACGAGGGCTAGAGGGTTCGGTGCCACCCGGTGCCCGTGTCCAATCTTGCTGAAGCCGCTGCTTTCCCGGAGGGCCAGGGGAGGGAAGGGTGCCCGCGGAGAGAGGAGCTTCTCCCCTCCGCAGTGTCGGCCGTTCTGCTGGCGGCGGCTGGGTGTGCACGGCCGGAGGGAGCCGCCGCGGCCACGGCTTCCAGGACGCACGAGAGCAGAGCAGAGGAGCGCACGCACGCCGGCTCCCGCCGCCCCCAGGCCTGGCGGGCCCCCGGGCCACCGCGGCTGGCGGCGCTCACGTTGGCTGCAGGGCGCTCGCGCGGCGCCTCGACCCGGGTCGCATCCCTTCCCGCTCGCGCTCGCCCGGAATGTGGGGTTGTGATTGTTACTCTACGTTCCGGAGGCGCGTCTCGGCGCTCCCGCTCGGGCTGCGGCTCGCGCTGTCCCCGGCTTGGCCGCGCGGGATGCCGCCCGGGCGGAGCGCTGACGTCACTGCCATGCTCTGCACCAGTCCCGGGCCCCCCAGCCCCCCCGTCCTTTACACTTCCTCTGTGGAGCCCACTTGTTGCTCGGAGAAGGCGCATGCGCGGCAAGGCGCCCAGATTCCTCCCAGCCGGCCCCTCCTCCGCGCCTCCGCGCCTCCGCCCTCCACTCGCCACTCCCGGTGTGTGTACAACAGCTGAGGCCGCGCGAGCTAATGCTGGAAGCCCAGGGCTGGGGGGGCGGGGGGGGATTAAACAGACGATGACCTTTCCCTTCCCCGCCCGGCTTTCCGAAGTAAAAACGCATTTAAGTACCGTAAGCGCCGTTTCCGATCCCCCTTTCATGACCTCACCCCCAACAGGGAATTTAAATGTCCTGTTTCCGGATTTTTGCTGTGAATTTCATATAGGGTATTATCCATTTCACCTGCGATCAAACCATTTCCTCCCGTATGGATGTTACATCTATTGCCGCCACCGATGCCAAAGCCTTTGCAGAATTAGCTGTTTTCCGATTCCAGAAACCGCCCTTTTAATTTAACTGGTTGTGTGCCCTCGTCTAGGAACTCGAGCTTCAATGGCAGAGGTAAATGAATTCAGGGTGAGCTATTCCCGTGTCTGTCCCCTCACCCCCCTCACCCCCCAGCTGCACTCAAAAATTTTTGGCTTGAATGTATAAAGAAGCTAAGAGCACCCGGAGGCCTTTATGGAAAACATCCTCTGGCTGCACACAGTAGCAGTTGAGGACAGGGAGGAAGAGGTGCTGGAGAACCCAAACAGGTGAGTGGTTTTCCTGGGGTAGGTTAAAGAAGGCGGGGGGGCTGGGGGGGGCTGCATTTTAATAACACCTCAGTTTTAATAACACCCGCAGTTTTTAGAATAAGTTCTCACGAGCCACGAGCGGTGATTTCATTCCAGAGTGCCCTAGAAGCCTGAGAAAGGCCATGATTTCTTTTCTGTTACAAGCGGTGATTTCATTCCAGAGTGCCCTAGAAGCCTGAGAAAGGCCATGATTTCTTTTCTGTTACAAAATCATTGCTCATCGTTATTGCTGATTGAAGAACAGAAAATGTTGGCTATAACTCTAGTTGGGGTGTTTCAACTGATTCTTCTAATTATTGGTTCTGCTTTAAAAAAAAAAAAAAAGTTCATAAAAATTGACATGATCTCCAGGAAGGTGAAGGAAGGGAAGTGATATAATGAGATTCCAGGTTCTGGAGTCTGGCAGACCTGGTTGGAATTTCCTCACTATCACTTACTGGCTTTGTGACCTTGGGCTAGTTACTTACCCTTACATAACCTCTGCTGTCCATCTGTAAAATGGGAACAATCACAACTCCCAACTATGAGGATTGTTTGAGGTTTCCATTCGTTTCTTGTAATAATAGTAGGAAATTCTTACTGGCACTTGCTGTGGGTCAGACACTGTGCTAAGTGGTTTACTTGCATTACCATTAAGCCCTCAATAACTCTACAAGATAGATTCTACTATTAACTCCATTCTACAGACTAAAGTAGAACTTAAGTAACTTGCCCAAGCTCCCACAACTATAAGAGATGGAGGTCAGACCCGGACCTAGTAAATCTGATTGAGGGATGGCTTTAACAAGAGGTGGCTTGGGGATGTTCAAAATTTCCATCTGCTCTCCCCATTCTTTGTTATATACAGTCTCCTTGAAGTGTTATGCAAACAAACCCCAGGCCCGCCTGCCCCCCTCCAAACAGATTGTGCCACTGAGTTCTTCCATATATAGACGTTGTGGACCTGCCATTGCCACAGATTCCACCATAAATACACCATACAGAATGTAAAGCACAGTACAGGACCCACAGGAAGCCATCAGTAAGTAAGTGTTGGTTACTATCAGTATTGATAGTAGTCTTGGTGTTATTGCTGGTTAACATGTGAAAGTACTTTGTAAACTGCATAAAAGGTAAAGATCATTATTCTTATCACTATTACTACTAATCGTAATAAAATGCAGCTGAAGGAAACAAGAAACATTTACTTATTTTTTTAACATGCAGAGTCTACTCCCCCATTCAACACTCCTCAGCACCCCAATCCCCCACTCACTCTGGAGGTCCCAGATGTGAAAGAAAGGGGTTTATAAGGATAGGGGAAAAGGGGGAAGGAAGAGCCCTGGGAGCCCCTCTTTCATCTCAAAGGAGCCAGATTTCTGTTTTTGCAAAAACAGTGAGCTCACTGTGCACTCGCAACAATAATAAACTTTCCCTGGTCCACTGGCTCCCGGCAGTGATTCCTTTGCAAAGAGCTGCTCCGGGAGCATTGCCTCACCCTCCCAGACTTGAGCCCTCCCCACACCATAGCTACCCCAGAGTGAGTAAAAACATAGGGCTGGAAAATGGCGTGACAGTGACAGCCGGGGGCGCGTTAGCTTTGGCTTGCAGGTTAACCCATTTCTTTGCATTAATATTTATTCAGCCCTTCCCTTTATTAAACTCAACATTCTGGGGAAATAGCAACAGAGCCACAACCCTCTAACCAGGCTGCTAGGGCAAGCAAAATGAAGTCTATGCGGTAGAGTATTAGGTTTTGGTATGTGCACACACATGTCTCCATCTCCTTGTCTGTCTCCGTCTTCTCTGTGACTGAAGGAGATATAGATAAACCCACATGCCTGGATGTCTTAAGACATACTGAGTTAGAAATAAACGTGCATTGAAACAAACTTCCATTAGTCTCATAATCCTTTAAAAAAAGCGTCCGGCTCCTGATAATCCCCCCTCCCCCAAACGATCCTCATTTATTTTTGCATCTTAACTGCTTGTCTGAGATGGCCCTGTTTGGGGATGTATCCGGCATTGAAAGAGGTAGTTTGGGAGCTGGATTTTCGCCGGAAACAGAACCTGGCAGCTACAATACTGTGCCGTCGATGGTAAGGAGGTGAGG
This sequence comes from Tolypeutes matacus, assembly GCA_026826555.1. Lineage (NCBI taxonomy): Eukaryota > Metazoa > Chordata > Mammalia > Cingulata > Chlamyphoridae > Tolypeutes > Tolypeutes matacus. The sequence continues at coordinate 3,214,448 of JAKSZT010053820.1, forward strand.
CAGGAACCTCAACCTAAGACACCAGGTGGACAGGCGGGCAGAGAACTCTGGCGGTGGTGGATGGCGGACTAGCAGAGCCAGCCAGGCACAACTGGGTGCAAGCGGAAACGCCTGCACTGCTGTCTTCCCAAAGTTCCTTCCTATATCGCCGTGTCCCCACTATCCTCCCAGCTTGCATCTGAACTGGCATGCTCCAAGAACCCTTGCTCTAAATTCGGCAAGGGTTCAGCTCTCCCCCTGACCTTTCCAGAGCATCGTTTGGGGTGAGAAGGTGGCAGCGTGCCCACATACTTCGAAGTTCCCTGCAGTCTCCCTGCAGCCGCCCCCACCCCACCCCCACACTGTTTTGTGACAGAGATGGGGCCCCTCTCCGGCCTGGCAACCCTGCAGCCAGCTGGCTCGGCCTTCGAGGAGGCTGAACCTCGCGTCACCCCGCTGCAACGCGCGCCGCCAAGCGCTCCGGCGAGACAAAGACCTTTTTTGGTAACGCTCGGCCGGGCGGTCAGCAGGACCCGGCTCACCGGCCCGCAAGAGCCGCCCCAGAGCAGATGAAAACAAACGTCTGGATTGGGCCTCTCCAAGGCCGGCGGTCCCCGCGAGCCAGGAACCTCAGGGGCGCGGCGACGGGGCCCTGGGCCTGTAGCGACGCGCCGAGGGGCCGGGGTGGGGGTGGGGAACCGAGGCAGCGCAGGGATTTACAGTTACTCCCGCGCCGGGTCCGTGGCGGAAGTGTTTGCCTTCCCTAAAGGATTAATCCTGGTATTAAAAAAAAAAAAAAAAAGTATTAAGTTGGGCCGGGGCAGAGGGTTACGCAAGAGCCACTCGAGCGTGAAATCCCAGGAACAACTTGATTCGCTGAGACCCTCGGGGAGGGGAACCTGCGCCGCCCGCCAGGACCTGCCCCGCCTGGGGCCCGCGGGCAGCCGGGCGCCCGGTGCAAAACCCGGTGGAAGGAAAAGGAGAACGCAGTGGCTGGCGCTGGCAGAGCGGCTTCGGCGAGCGATCGAATCTCACAGCTTTCTTCCTGGAGGGGCGGGGAGCAGCAGGGGAAGAAGGGGGGTGGGGGGAGTCGCGTCTGGTTCCTGCCTCCTCCCGGCTTCCTCTCCTTGCCAGCGTGCCAGGGCACGGGGGAGCCCAGCGCTGTCCTCAGCAAAAACTGGTGTGTGGTGGGGTTTTTTTTTTTAAGGTCCAAAAATAAAGGAACCTTGGAATGAGCCTCCCAGGGACCAGGTCTTGAGGGGGAAATGGGGAGGTAGCGCCGGACGAGGTTGCTCTTCACCGACCCGATTGAGTTAAAACAAACACCCACACCCCAAAAAGGGGGGTGGCAGGGTAGGAAGCCTTGGAGAAGGCCGTAGGCGGAGAGGCTAGCCGCGCGGCCGTCGAGGCCACAGGTGCGCATACCTCCGGACCCTCCCACCCCAGCCCGCGTGCGCCTGGGTCACAGCAGGGAGCAGGAATGCCAGCGGGTTCCCCCCCGCCCGCCTCAGAGCTGGGGAATTCCACCGCCCGGCGTCGGAGACCCGTAGCCGCCAGCGCTTTCCCGCCGGGGCCGCCCGAAGGCGGGGCCTCAGGGCGCTTAGCCCCTCCCTGTGGCCTCCCTCTCCCCTCGCAAGCCTGGGACAGGCCCGGCCGCCATCGCCGCTGCCCTGGCTGGGGAGTGTGGGTCAGGATCTACGAATATTTTGGACATGTCTGAGCTGAGCGTTTCTACCCCAAACTCGGGAGAGAGGGAGGAAGGGAGGGCGCTTAGCATTGGGTACAGAATTACCCTATGCTGTTCAGCTAACCTAAATAGCTGTGTGACCTCGAGCAAATCACTTGAACTTTGGTTTCTTCGTCTGTAAAATGGGAATAATTACACTACCTCTCTGGCCTGCCTTAGTGGCCTGTGGGAGCACACAGAGTTATATAATGTACTTAAAATGTAAGAGATTATTAATGTGACAATGGGCAACATTTGCCTAGGGCTGCAAAATGTGTTCCCAGACATTATCTCACCAAATCCCCACACCACTCCTCTGAGGTAGGTGTTACTTTCATCACCCCCCTGTATAGGTGAGGGAAGCAAGTCCAGAGCTGGTTCAGAATTACTGGAAACCAAGGTCTCTGGCTCCAAACCGTGCATTCCTTCTACCCCAGTGTTATTAGCCTTTTGGGGATCCGAGATATCTCTGAGAAACTGCAGGAAAGTGAAAAAATTTCCCCAGAAGTTTGCAGGTTAAGAGCACCGCTACTGTCCCAATAGATGCAAGGTTATACCTAAGTTAGCACCAGTTATTTTGGGGTTAAAATAGATGGGCATCCAGCTTTGAGCAAAATTGTTTAGCCAATGCTGCTTTGGTATCCACTGAGCCCTTTTTCCCTGTTACTGGGTTTTCTCTCCCTGGCCCTAGGTGGAGATGACGAAGGAAAATCTGAAGCTCTGGAACACATTTAGGAATTCACTGAGTCACCCTTGCCAGGGACAGCTGCATTTTTAATGAGTACCCCTGAGGAGGAACAGCATCCCACAGGATAAAGGGGAAGGAGCAACGTGGAAAGGGTGCATTTTAGGTGGAAGGAGCCTCTTGCCAGATCTGCAAATCGCATCACAGGTAGCAAGCCCTTTGCTCTCCCCTCATTCAGGTCGCATCGACGGTATGCACACCCACCCATTATGTATGGACCAGGTACTTGGGCTGGGGGCCTGTCCATAACTCTGGCCGGCTACTGCCCTCAGAGCACTTCTAGACCAGGAGAGCCTAGCCCCCTGACACTCAAACCTGGCCTAAGTCTCACTGAAGCTAGAAAGCCATGGGAACAAGGTGACACCCACCCCTGCCCACTGCCCCATCGAGGCCACCACAATGCTTTAATCTCAACTTCCCTCTCTGGCCAGACCCACAGAGGATTCAAGCCTGATGGGTCCCTTAGTGGGGTGTGAAATGGTTCCTGCACTTATATTTCATTTCAAAGCTGAAACTTGGCTACCAGCTGGCCTGGTGTGTTTCTATCCCCCAACTCCATAGCTTGTGGTGGGAAATGCCCTACCATTTGCTACTCATTCAGGCATCCAACCATTTATTCATAAAAAAACTTCCTGTGCTGGGGGTCAATGATGATACAAACCAGACTGGCCCCTGCCCAGAATCTAGAAGCTTCCATCTTCTCCTAGGTGTCCTAGTTTCCTGATGCAATAGCCCAAAAGTCATGAGAGGCTGTGCTTGTCCAACACTACCACCAGCCACACGACCGACTCTCACCAGTTTAATTATTCTCTCTGGGCCTCAATTTCCTCACCTGTCAAATGTTGATACTAAATCCTGATCTCCCTACCAGAGACTTGCTGTGAAATTCTGTGTTAATGCCAAGGGCTGACCTGTTGTCAGGAATCTCTTCCTCAGTGCCAAGCCCTCCTCGATGAAGGAGGAGGCCCAAGAACTGGCCTGCTCTACACCCTTCTGCACCCTTCAGCTGGCCTTTGGGGGGTCTCCTCCTGGAGTGGCCAGCCTCACATCTTATATTCCCCCAAATAAGCAGCGACTGCCCCCTCCACCTAAGAGCTGGAGCAGACCAAAATGTCTGTCTTCTCATCTGTCCTAGAGAGAAGAGGATTTCCCACCCCCAAATCCCTGGTGTGGAGCTTTGAACAGCTGGATTTCTTTGGGGCTTTTACTTTTTTGTTTTGGTCAATTTGGAAAGAAAAGAGGCAATGACCTCTTCTTTAAAAAACAAAACTAGGCAGGAAGTGTGCTGGGTCTGAGTGGCAGGGACCAAGGGTGTGATTACAGGTTTTTGTTCAGCATTTTCATGTTATTAAATCCAAAGGAAAGCGAGCCCGGCCTGGCTGAGGCTTCTTGGGTTCAGGGCAGGCAAGAGGTGTGTGTGTTTTGGGATGGGGAGTAGAGGCAGGAGGTGAAAAATGGTTTGGCTTTTGGGGGTAAGAAGCAGGTTTCTCGCCTTTATTAGTGTTTTTACATTTTTTTTTACATTTTCCAAAAGGTAGCCAATTATTGGTCTTTCATTTGGCGCCACTGCACTCTCCTGGTGACATTTTCCAAACGTGCGCAGCCTTCTTAGCACTGATTTCTCTTTAACAGCCGCATTTCCGCCAACTCCCCACTTGTTCATTTTGCCGCCTTCTGCCTGGTTGCCCACACAATAAACCCAGTGCAATATCCCCAGTCCTCTTTCTTGCCTGCGGAGTTTAGATACCAGCGACTTCCGACGCCGCTAAATAGTCCCTCCTTTTGTTTGAGCAGCTTCTGGCTTTCCCTGTTGCGCTTTACAATCCTTCTTACCACCACCGCCCCACCCAGCTTCCCCCGAGGCAGACTCGGTTTCCCTTCGGGGCAAACGGCCTCCTTGCTCGCGCGCCACTTGTCTGCAAGCCCAAACCGCTCGCCCCGGGGCCGAGGCCTTGGGCCGCGCGGCCACCTCTCTCCTCCGTCTCTCCGAGCCCTCGGTATCTCTCTGACGTTCCCTGGACGTTGGCAACCGGCAGCCAGAATGCATCCACTGTCTGCTCACATTCTTAAGGGCAGGAAACCTGACCCACCCCCAAACACTTGCAGATTCCGGGAGGGCGGGGAGGGCGAACCTCTGCCACGGTTAGGGGGGCCGCCCCTCCTCTCCTTCCTCTACACCCCACCACCACTCCCGCAGCTTACTCCCCTCCGTCCCCCTTCACCTACTCTTCCCAAGAACAGATTGTTTATCAGATCGGGCAGCCAAGAAACCTACTCCTGTTTCTGGCCTCTGCCAGTGATTAATCACACTTGGGAACCGCACAAAACTTGAGGCGGGGGAGCTGGGGGGTTAAATAATTTTGACAGTCGACAAGCTGACCATATCAGCGCTACCTTTCCCCTCCTTTATTTTAGTAAATCCGTGGAGGGAACCGAATTATATTTCGTTCTCATTCCTTCTACCACCACCCCTATAACCCCCCCCCCTTTTCTAATCCCCCTCCTCTAAGGCTTCACGTTTTAATGCCTTAACAGTACCAACAGGCTTTTAATTCTGATTAACATTCTCAGCTGGTGTGTGTATATGTGTGTGTGCGTGTATGTTGGAGAGTTAGAAAGACACACTCACAAACTGGACTGCCTGACAAATCCCTCCTTTTCATCCTTCTCTTTGAAATGACATTAAGATGGACTGGGGAGGGGATGCAGAGAGGAGGCATGGAAAAAGGAGAGGGAGGGGGAAGCAATTTATGTGCTTTTCTAAGGCAGCTAGTAAAATTCCTAAGGGAGAACAAATGCCAAATCTGACTGTCTTGGTGTATTTTAAACCCGATCGTCAGAGTGAATCCTGCCAGGGCTTTGGCTGGCCCGGCAGCCTGGAAGCCGAGGACAGGCACGCAGAACCTCCCGGCGACTGGGAGGTGCTTTTCCAAAGGAGGCAGGCGCTGGGTATTTACTCTAGCCAGATTCCTCTCCACCAGGTTTTTTTCCCCCAAATTCATTGCAAGATGGAGTTTGTTTGTTTGTTTGAACTGGGGCTGGTAAAGAATAACCAAGGATAGTAAGCTCCCCGTGAAACATAGCCCCAAAGAAGGTGCAAAACCCATTTGATGCAAGACACAGGTATCTCCACCCTGGGTGGGTTTTTTTTTTTTTCCCCTTTGCTTTACAACTCCGCACGCATCAGGTTAGCAAAAGGTAATAAATAGTCCTTGCACAGCGGGTTCTGGACTAGGGAAAACAGTTTACTGAAATTAATGGGCCTCACTTGAACCAAAACCTCCACTTTGGAATTAATGCCAGACATAGTTTTCCTGAACTCGATCCAACCGCCTAAGCGGCAGACGATTTTCGTTCTATTTGTTCTGGAAAATAAAGCTCCGGCCCTTGATCTCAGTGTAGATTTTAATTCTTTTAAAAATCAGCACAGAGAGCACTATGCCAATTTCCACTTTCTGCCTGTAGAAGCCCTTGTGCCCTGGGCTGTGGGTGCGCGTCAGAAGTTAGGTGGCAAACTTTCCATTGAAGACCATCTCACGACTCCCTCCCCATACCCTTCCCACCCGTGGCCTCAGAGCTTTGGCCATGACACAGAGATTCAAGGAAAGCTCCAGAAACAGCCCCAGCTCTCAATAACAACCCTCTTCTCCACAGCTCTTGGAAAGGCTTCGTCTGCACAATGCTGCCTGCACGGCCTCCATTCCCACCCTAAGTGAAGCTCCAATCCACGCAACCAAACCTCCCCCGTCCCCTGCCCCCACTCCCCCCAGGACTCAGGGTGTCTCCAGGTCTGAAGCTGCTTTTATTTTTATTTTTATTAGTGTCTTTTTAAGGCTGCAAGGCACACACACCCACACGGGTTCACGCCCAGTGGTCAGGGCAGGTACAGCGAGACCCGGTGCCGGGCAGTCAGCGTCTGATCCAACCCTGCCTCTGCCCTCCCCCACCCCCGGATTATTTTATTAATAAAAGCCCGGTCGTGGGCAGCCGGCGTTCTGGTTTTCATTGTACAGTCTGCACTGGTGACACAGGACATGTGGAAAATTTTGAGAGCACTGCGGTGAATGGTGTGGAGGGGGAGCGTGAGCGGGGCGGGGGGGGAGGGGAGCCAGTTACTTTTCAGCTTCCGCTAAGTACTTGGCAGCTCGCCAGGCCCGGAGGATTCTGGGAAGCGAAAGCCTCCCCGGTATAAACTGCCAGCTTTAAGCAGCCCTGACAGTTCTGCTCCTTCCAAAGTTGGCAGCCGTTCAAAGTGCTCTTTCATTTGAAATGCTGGAAGTCTGCCATGTGCAATGCAGATTTGCTGTGCCTGTGCGCAGAAGGAACTGATAAATGCCGTTGCCGTTGCCATGGGGACGGGAGGCTATCAGAATGGCCTTGTGATCCGCAGCCTCTCAGCGCGGCAGGCTCGCGCTCGCTAGCTCGCTCGCTCGCTCTCTGCTCTCTCCCTGCCCCCCTCCTCCCTCTAGTCAGTGAGATAGTGAAATAAATGTTCTGGAAAAAGGTTAACCCTCCCCGCTCTGGTTCTGAAGCTGAGAAGGGGCCTCCCTGCAGACAGTTAACCCCGGAGCGCCTCCTCGACCTTAGGCTTCCGTGCCAGCTCCGAGCACATCCTCGGGTGGGTCGTCACGCACCGCACCCCCTCCCGCCAGCCCTTCAGCCTGCTCCTCAGGGACCTTCACAAAGCTGTGTTTTTAATAGAGCTTTTCAGCAAGTCCAAGTGTAAGCCTTTGAGTCATCAAAACCCGGATGTAAACACAGCAGCCCTACATTCTGCACAGTTTGAGTGTATTTTATCTTTTTAATAATATTTAGCTGGCAACTTAAAACTGCAAGGATGCCAGTTATTTTAGCCAGCCACTTAGATCATGCAGCGTCCATCTTAGGGAGAGTGGTTGCCTGTCCTTTCCTTCCTTCCTCTCTCCTTGTCCTGAGACCGCGGGAAATCTGGGTTCTTTCTGAAGCCATCTTTTACCGCAGCACAGGAAACGGAGTCCTTACAAACACGGGCTTTAAGAATAAGCATGACATCACCTTGGGCAACAGGAGGGCATGTTCCTGTTCCAGGCAAGATCCTGGGTGATCCAAGGGGAAACGTCAGTCATTTAGGCTGCACTGTCAGGTGGTGGGGTGTGAAGGTGCACCAGGCTCTATCGCCAGCCCCGATTCTGCACAAGCTGCTATTTGAAACACAGTCTGATTCAATGTACAGAATCAAAATGGTGAGTTCAGATTTGGTGTATTTTCAGGTCTATGATGCCAGCTCTATGGGTGGCCTGTTTAATGGGGGGAAAAATGAAATACTCCATTTCAGTTAACGTCTGTGCAAGCCAAAGAGGTTTGGGTGATTTATTTGCATTGGAGGTAAAAAAGGTGAGCAGTCTTCCTTCTCAACCCAACTCACTGTTTCCTGCAGCTTTCCTGAACTTAAACCTTCATTAACATCCCAGAAAAGGCACGTATTTTTCCTGTGGCTTTCAATATTTTCAGCTACATGTATTTCGGCACACTGTTTATCTAGGGTTTCAGCTTTCGGACCTTTATGTACTTTTAACACCTTGAGGCTGTTCCACTGAAAAATGGTATGTGTTTATTAAAGAGGACTCTATGTGCTAGGTAGGAAGGCAGGGGGGTTCTGTTTGGGTCTCCACATAATGAGGGCTTCAGCTCGCAATGCAAGTCAGAGGCCCGTCTGGTTGGATTTGTGAGGCCCTTTTGAACAAGCAGGCCCTACACTGCTCACATGAACCCTTGACTATCCCAGAATATTGAGCCAAATGAGGTATTTCTTCATGCCGCATGGCTGACAGGGACAGGAGAAAGCCTGAAAATGCCCCAAATTCCTGGGGCTGAGCTGCTGTTTCTTTTAACCTGCCTCTTTTTGGGTGTCTGCTTGTGATTGTCACGGCAATTCTGGCCGGGGCTCCTCGCTCTGTTTGTCTCGCTGGAATTTCCTGATTCCGAAGTAGCCCCTTCCATATAAATAATTTAATCAATAAAAAACATCTGCTTCACCTTGCCAGCAGGCGCAGAGCTGGAAGGGCTGGTGTTAAAACCCGATATTTAGGAGCAGTGGGCCCTTGAGACATGTTGAGGTGAGTTTCAGCTTGGAATTCAATGGGGGTCAGAAAAACCCCTCCTCCGTGGCCTCCCTCCTCCCCTTCCCCAGACAATCCAAGCAGCTGGGTTTTTGGCTTTCGCAGCTGCTGAGCATTGGCAAACCAAAAAGCAGATTTTGTGGTGGTGATTCCTTTCCCAGGTTGATGGACGGGTTTCTGTCCTAAGCACAAGGGATGTTTCCTGACTGTGTATTTGAATCAGAGGCTGTATTTCAAATCCAGGGCTTCTGGTGACGATTTTAAGCTGGGAGAACAAAGCAGACCATGACAAGCCCCTAACATCACAGCCCAGAGATAAAGAATCTGTCCTAAGTGCTTGCCACATGTAGCTCAGATGGGTTGTTTTTCCCTTTATAGTCATACCAAGAGCAGCCCCCACCCCTAGAAGCGGCTGCCCCTGCTCACACTTCAGATGCTTCCCTTCCTCTCTCTCCATATCCTTCGTGGTGTTGGCTTCTCCGTTGACTTCAAAGGTGCCTCGTTTTTCCAGCCTTCCTCTCCCACATTAGGGGGAAGAGGTGCAAAAGCCATTTTGTGGCCCGCAAGTGCCTTCAGCTTGAGGCAAGCCTGGCGATCCCAAGCAGCCTCGCAGCCTTGACCTTCTCAGTGTTCATCGCTGTTAGAGCAGGGATGATAACACGGGGAGTTCATGGAGTGGCCCCCTTATATCAAGGCCTAGAGAGCCAGCTCCCCAGAAATCTATGGATTAGGAAGGCCTGTCTTGAGCAAGTTTGGGAGCGACAGGAGGAACAACTCCCTTTTGTTTTGTTGTCTAGCATGTGACCAGAATGCTGCCAGCTAATTTTAACCCCGCCAAGTGCTGCTGGAGGAAAAAAAAAAAAAACTATCTTGCATCTGGAGAGAGAAATGCTGTGGGCTGGATAAAAGCTTTTTCAGCCTATGTTCCTTCCTGTTTCAGTTTCTAAACTTGTATTATCGGTAACCTGAAAAATGATGAGTTTCACCAAATTCCTGGATGTTGTGCAAGAGGACAATGAGTCTATTTCGGGTGCTGTGAGTGTGTCTGGCATATACCCTGGAAGCCATTGTTTTCTACAGGGAGACCGCTCTAGGGTTTCCGGGTGCTTTCCTTCTGGGGTCTCAAAGCTCTAAGGAGCATGCTGGGGAGATGGGTAGCTTTCCTTGGCAACCATGAAGGCTGCACTGGGAAAATCCCTGGATGGGTAGAGGCTATGTCAGTGAGGGTGACCGTGGCAGTGGTCTCCCTGGAGGTGTTAAAAAGTGGGTGGTAGGGAGTGTTTAAAGTGGGACAGCAGGAGTAGGAAGAAGTGGGGAGAGGGACTCTTTCCCAATAGTGGGGTGGCCCCATTGGACACAGGCCACCACTTCTCCTACTGGGTTTCCATATCCATTTCCAGCAGCAGGCATAAAGGAAGGACCTCCTGGAGGTCTGACTCTCTCACAGTCACAGAGCATACCCGTGGCAGTTAGTTGTCGCGCTGTGGCTGGGTGGGCAGGGATGCTAGCGAAAAGGTATGGAATCTCAAGAGCCGGAAGATTCAACAGTTTGGAAAAAGCAGAGTGTAGCCAGGCAGCTGCTGTCAGCCCCTGTAAGCCCTGCGATGAGGTGGGCTGTCATCAACCTGAGAGTCCTCAGAGAGTCCTCCACTCAGCCCCAGAAGATGTGTGGCGGCTGACGAGGCTGAAAGGCCCGGTGGATGCCGCATCACCCCCTGCAACCAGGAGAGCTTGGTGGCAGTTGTTCTGACAGCTGCTGAGGGCTTCAGCTGCCTAAAAAGCCATTTGCTCAGCCCTACCCTGCTGGTCAACTTCCATGTTTTTAAAGGACCCTCCCTGTTCCCAGGCACCCTCTCTCTATTTGAATCCTCAGACAATAACCCTGTCTTTGGAAGAGCAGGGAAGCTCCGAGGAGAACATTACCCCATTTTCTGCCCCTAAGCTGGCCCCAAGAGTCAAGATCATTTGGCAAATTCTTAAGGTTCTGTTTACTCTGCTGTTGCGAAGTCTTCTTTGGAGCCAGACGTTGTGCTTTATAATTAAAAAGATGAGAGCCCACGAGTAAGTAAGTGAAAATACTTTTGCATGTTCACAAACATGTTTGAATTTCATTTCTTGGATTTCACAGGAGGGGGGTCAGACTGGTCAGCACTTCTATCTCTAAATCCACCAAGGAACGTTTTCTAGAAGCTGACAGCTGGCTCTTTTGCACAGTAGAAATGTAAAGGGCATCCGAAGTCAAGAATGTGTTCATTGTGCTTCTCTGTTTGCAGATTTTCACCAGCATTCAGGTCCTTAGGACCCATGCCTCAGTTCCTTTCCCTTTCAAGCCCAGGATTCCTAAATGTTTCATAATAGCTCCACAGCTGGAATGCAGCTGCTTCTGGGGTGGAGCAAACATAACTCCTCAGAGGTCAGCAGGGTGAGGGAGGGCAGGGAATCTTGGAAGGTTGGGAAAGTCCTTTCTAAAGCCAGAGCTCAGGAATGAGCAGGGCCTCTGCAGTGAAAACTTTCCAGATGGGGGAAGGAAGGGTAAGTTTTTGCTCTCTGGGTAGATTCCAAAAAATCGCTCTGGGGAGGCCAACTATTCTGAAATTGCCTTTAAAGAAAACAGCACGAATGTTTAAATTGACCTGGAAAACCCTTCCTTTTTCCTTTCCCTACAATCCAAGTCTGTTCCCTTGAACATTAATCAACAGGAACGTTTGCCCAAGTTTCTCTTTCCTCCTCCCCCCCAACCCCGTTTTTATTATTATCTTTGGTTCGGGAAACTTTTGGAAGCTTTCCCAGGCTGGAGCTATAGAATGTTTCCAGGAAAATGCATAAGGAGTGTCTGTGTTTTGAGTTTCTCTGGAGGGGGCTGAACATGTTTTTCAGAGAGACCGAGCTGGGGGCAGCCAGGTCTTGTGCAAGAGTCCAGCCAAGCAAAAGGGCAGACAGTGCGGGAAAGAGCTTCAAGCATCCAAAAGTGCTGAAACAAAGGTGTGTTTAGCGGGCCGGCCTGTTCTCCACCTCTTTCAGTCTTTCATTATCGCAGCTGCCATGATGTCAGTCTGTGAGCCAAAGCACCCCTGTCTCCAGAAGATATGCTGAGAACAGCTGGTGCCAGGGTTTGAACTTCATTCTCAAGTTAGCAGCACTTGTCATTTCTGCCTAAAGAATGCTCCGAGATTTAGATGGAGAAATGAAGAGAGTCAATACTCACCTGGCAGGCAGGGGCTCCACCCAGGCGTGGAATGCAACGGACCAAAAGTGTCCTTGGACTGTCCCTGCCAAAGATGGTGCGACCCCCTTGCCCGGGCCCACGCAGATCCACTTGGACCCAGAAGCACACGCAAAGCTGCATTCACGCATGCGTCAGAAACATCTGCACACAAAAGCAGAAAGCCTTCCAGGAAGGGGTGCACACACCCCAGGTCAGAGACGGACTCAAGGGATACCTCACTGATAGGACTCTAGAAAGCAAAAGTAGTCAATGTTTCCTGGAAATTTGCTCTGTTCAGGCTGGTTCATGGGAAAAGGAGGAGGCTGCCCTGAGTGAAGGCAGAGCTGCCCCGGCCACCTGTCAGGGGGAGGTCTGCTCACTCCTGGGCCAATCCCCTGTGACTGTCAGGACCCAGAAACCTCAGGAAAGGAAGGAGCAAGCAGGGGCCTGCAGTGCTGGAAACACAGCTCCTGGCTCTCCTCGCACCGCACCATGAGTTTGAAGACTATTCACCAGTAACTGTCATAGTTCCTGCAGCAAAATCTCTCTCTTCTCCACCCTCGGGACACACTGACCCAGAAAGCATCTCTTCAGCAGGTTGGGAAGGAGATTAATAGCCCAGACTTTGGACTATTGATAGCAACGATGACAGCAGGTACAGCTGATGCTCATTGGCCACCTCTTATGTGTCAGGTGTTGCGCTAAGCATTTTCATGCATTTTCTCTTCTAATCCTCACCTGATAAGGTGGGTTCCCCTACTATCCCTATTTTATAGATGACAAAGCTGAAGCTCAGAGAGGTTAAGTAATTGCCCCAGATCACACAGCTGGAACTTCCGGTGAATGACTCCAGAGCCCTTATCAGATAGACCTGGGTTTGAATCCCAACTCTGCCGTGTATGAATGTGTGACCTGGGCCAAATTTCTGAACCTCCCAATCTCCTCATCTGTTTTCATAAGTTAAACATCAAATATTGGCAATTTCATATAATTCAGCCTAAGCCTACGTTTACAAAATTGTTGTAAGAATTAAATAAGATAATGTAGCTGGAGTACTTAGCAGAGTGCCCAGAATGTAGTAAGCACTCAATAGCTGCTAGCTTTTAGTAACAATAGTAACCTCCGAGCCAGTATGTTTGTTCTGTGTGGATATATTTATCAAACTATTCGTTGCCTTGTGGGTCTTCTCCAACCCTTGGAAGGTCCTACACGTCCCAGCACAGGCCTATCAGCCCCAAGGACAGATGGACACTGTGCTGATGCTGGGGGAGAACACCTTCTCATTCCTTCCCTGTGGTTTCTCTTCATTGGTACCAGAATCCATGTGTCATGCATGAGCACACCCATGCACGGAGGCCTTCTACATCACCCACTAACTTTCATTTGGGCTTCTTAGGGTTTTCAGGTTTTCAAGATCATTCAAATCTGATCACTTTATTTTCCTGCTCAAAAATTTTTCAGGCACCTACAGTATCAAGGCAAGCTCCTTAGCTCAGAATACAAGGTCCCTGGGAAACTGCCTCCAACTTCCATTTCTGCCTTTTCCTTCCCCTCAATTACTTTATAACACATTGAATTCCTCTTGATCACAACATGAAATTTCAAACCCCATGCTGTTGCAGGGTTCTTTCCTCTGACTTGAAAGAATGTTTCTTCGTCTTCTTTGAGCAAACTCCTATGCATCCTTCAAAACCCAACTCAGCTTTTACCTTTCTTGAGAAAATGTTCTCCAGCATTTCCCAGCTCTATGCTTCAATGGTATATATCAAAGTGAGTTGTACTTACCTATTTACACATCTCCCCCACCAAGGACTCATTGAAGTTCAAGGCTTACCTCTCTATCCCCAAAGTCACCTAAAAGGAACTAAGTAAATGCTAGTCAAATGAATGTCTGAATGTAAATTTTTGTAACCAGAATACTTTTATTGGCAGTAAAATAGTATGTGAGTGTATGTATGTATGATTTATACCCTCCTTCATTCCATAAAGAATTTGGGGGTAGATGTGGACATTCCAATCTTTTTTATACACAAGTAGAGATGGTACAGTGCTTGGTACATCCTCTAGTGAAAAGAGCCATGGCTTTGGAATCAAACAGTTCTGGATTCAAATCCTAACTTGGGCCCTCACTGTGACTTTGAGGTCATTACTTCATCTCTCTCAGTCTCGGTTTTCCTATCTGTAAAATGAAGATAACAATTATTACCTGTGTGGCAGATATTTTTGGTTGCTACCCACTGGTCTCTCCTGCTTTCTTCCTTTCTGCCCTGAATTTTCTTTCTGGGCTTCCATTCCTTTATCTATGTGACTAAGGAGGGGGCAGGGCAATCCTTATTAGTTTAAACTAACCTTGATATCCCATATTCTTTGCCAGGGATTCATTTTGGGATGAGTCTGTAATCCATTTCTGATCAATGAGATGTAGGAAGGAGCCCATTGGGAAGGGAGGGGGGGGTTGGAAATATTTCCTTGTTCTTAAAATATGAAAGAAACAATTGTCCTCTGTAGCTGAATATGATGTCTGGAGAGATGGCTGGGACTATAGCAGCCATCATGCTATGAGAAACTGATCAATCATTCATTGTTTAAAGAGGAATCCCTGGCTCAAGCCAGTAGAGTCAGGGTTGCTGTGACTTGCTACCCAAAGCTTCCTAACAGATCCACTTCACAGCCTTGTTGTGATAAATAAAATAAGGTTTTAAAAGCACCCAGCCAGTGCCTGTCACATAGTAGGTTCTTAATCAAGATGAAAGACTTTCCTGCTGAGGCAAATGCATTCATAGGTGAGGGTTTCTAGCTGCCCAGAGAACATGGACAATGGCAATAAAGTAAAGTTTAGAGCAATTCAGAGGTGGGTGGACGCTGGAATGACAACGAAGATGATGATGACAATGATATTTGCACACTATGTTAGTTAGCATCCCTGATGGAACTTCTTGGGTCCACAACAGTCATTCTCCTTTTAACTTACCCTGGTCAGAGTTAAACACTGCACAGCACAGGCTTTTCTAATTGTGGGCGTTCACACTAGTACCATTGGGGTGGTCCTTGATTACCCTGGGGCATGGAAGCCTGAATACAGGATGACGGCTAGAGTGTAATTTGTAGCTCCAGGAGGAGCCAAGATTTGGAAGCAGAACTAACATATCCACACAGTGTAAAACAGGGCCTGCAGTTTACAAAAGCACACAAAGTCCGTCTCCTCCCAAAACTGGCCCAGAAAAGCCCTGCAGACTTCTGCAGCTGGGGAAGGCCTGCCTTTGGGGCCGGGTGGCCCAGCTGGCTTTTGGCCGGCGGATCAGGCCACAGAGTTTTGCTCTGTGCCAGCCTCACGGCCTTTCCGAGCCTCGTTCCAGGAGAACTCAGCCTCGCCAAGGCCTGCCAGACTCATGTCCGCCCAGCCGTGTGGGCGGCCCCTGGCAGCGCGAGCCGGGAAAGGGTTTGTGCAAGGACATTGTGGCATCTGCAGCGGGGTTGGGGGAGAGGCAGTGGCTCACTTCAGGGGCAAGCCAGTAGGGAGCCCAGAGGAGGTGGGGAGCAGAAGCTGCAGACTCAGGGCAATCTCAACCCCCTTTGCAAAGGTCATCTTCACCTTAGGAGCCTCTTCTAGGCTCCCTTTCCCTCAGACTGGCCCTCCAGCCAGTTACATCCTGCTTGTCTCAGCTAGGTTCAGCTCAGCCCTGCTTCTCAGCACTGCCACTCAATTCCATCTACAAAAATTTATTGAGAATCTTCTCTATGCAAAACGCCATATACCTGCAAAAAGCAACAAGATCAGACTGGGAAGGACCTCAAAATGGTTTTCAAACTTCTTCCAGCCCCCCACAAAAGCCCAAATAGTTAAGAAAGAAAGAAATGTGGGGCTGCTGCCGTCGACTCTGGGCAGGGGTGGGGGTGGGGAGAGCAGGGCTCTGTCCACTCTGTTCAGAGACAGGCTCCCTGATCTGGAACAGAGGGGAAACTGAGGCCCAAAGAGGGGAAGTGACCTTCCTGAGTCACACTGCAAGGTGGTGGCCCAGCCAGGTTCAGACCGAGGTGTCTGAGCACCTAGGCTGGTGCCCTATCCGCCCTACTGCACTGTGGCATGGCGCTTGTTTCAAAACTTTCACTCATCAGTTGGGGAAATAGGTGAGTTGACCTGGAAGAGGATGCAAGTGCCTCAGTTAAAGGGAGCAAAGTGTTCTAATTAAGGGAGGGCCTTGAAAAGGATGGGCAGGATTTGCTATGGGATATGGCGGGGGCAGGGGGCAGGGCATGGGTAGTTGGGTGGCCGGAAGGAGGCAATTCCAGGCCTGGCAATCTGGAGATCTGGGTTCCAGCCCTGGTCCTGCCATGACAAGCTGAGTGACCTTGGGCTACTGGCCACCCCTTTCTGGGCTTGTTTCCTTGCATGTAAAATGGCAGAGGGGGTAGGCTAGCTGGTCCTGCAGTGACATGCATGCCTTGAAGCTTTCTCTGCCTCCCACAGGGCTGGCCTTCACCTCCCCCACCGCCTCCAACGTCAACACGTGGGACACTCCCTAGTGTGTGCCAAGTGGCTGGAATGGACACCAGGAGGGAGTGGCCCTGGGTGCCCCAAGAGAGCAGCACAGAGCTGGCAGGCCAGCCCAAAGGGCCTGTCCAGAGCTTTGGGGAACAGTGGCAAACCACGAAGAGGCAGAAAGCAGGGCAGAACTGGGGCAGGCACCCCTCCTCTTCTTAGAAGAGTTCTTTCCAATCCAGCCTTCTAGGGAAGCCCAGGCCTCAGTCAGGGTCTCCAGCCCATGCTGACCACCTGGGAGCAGAACAGGGGGAGGGGGGTGCATGCGTAAGCACCCCAGTTGGGCTGAATGCCAATCCTCTGTTAGCCGGCTGGGTGATAAGTCACTTAGCCTCCAGCCTCAGTATTCTCATTTGTAAAACTGATATTAGCACCTGAAATGATTAAATGAGATGCTTGTCAAGTGCCTAGGTGGGGCGGAGACAGTAACACTCAATAAGTTATTGGAACCCACACATTTCTAGTGGGTTGCCTGCTGGGGAAGACAGCGCAGGTTGAAGTCTCCTGACATTAAATAGGCTGGTTGAAGTAAGACCCCTTTATGTAGAACATACCACTCAATCACAAGAAGGAGGGGAGACTTCTGAAGAGGGCTTGGGGAGGTGTTGGAGAAGCCCACTGGAAAGCAATGTGTGTGTGCCCCCTGCTGGCTTGGAGCAAAGGTGCGGCCTGTTCTGCTGGGGTGGTCCGAGTGGAGCAGGGGGTTCTTGTTGGCACATCCTGTTGCTGCTAGGTCAACGGACCCCATACTCACCCACCAAGTGTCAGGCAATACAAGGGGCCAGAGAGGGACACGAAATAAGTGACAGGTAAACCAGGTGTTACAGGTTGAATTTTTGTGTGCCCCTCAAAAGACATGTTCAAATCCCTAATCTCCAGTGCTGTAAATGTGAGCTTATTTGTAAATAGGATCTTGAAGATGTTGTTAGTTCAGATGAGGCCACACTGGATCAGGGTGGGTCCTAATCCAATATGACTGCTGTCCTTTTCAGCGGATGGAAGGTGGACATGGTAAGACATAGAGAGACGGCCCCATGACGGAGGCAGAGACTGAGTTATGCCACAGGCCAAGGAACATCATGGACTGCCAGCCGCCTCCAGAACTCTGCCGACTTCAAAGGAAGCGTGGCCCCTGCTGACACCTGGAGTTTGGACTTCTGACCTCCAGAACTGAGACAATCAATTTCTGTTGTTTAAGCCAGCTGGCCTGTGGTCCTTTGTTATAGCAGTCCTGGGAAATGGAAACACTAAGTTTTTGAACCCAACTCGTCTGGGAGTCAAGCAGGCACGGGTGTAAGCCCAGAGGCCACCACTCTCTGTGAGTGTTCATGCAATCCACAGACGGTTCTATGTTTAGGATACAGCAGTGGACAAATCTCCTTGCCTCTTGGACTCATTGCAGTGGAGGTAGTGGTCTTGGACAGAGGACAGAACCCCTCTGCTTCAGTTTCCTCATTGGAAACACAAAATGTTTTCTATCCCTCCCCCCAAACTAGAAGGTACAGACCCCAGGTGTGGGTCTCAATGACTCTGCCATTTGGAGGGAGCTAAAAGTTACTGCCAACAGTCATCTCTTCTCAAGGGAAACCTCGTTCCTCTGACCCTGGGTTGCTGATCACTTGGTTCATTTGGAAGGGACCTTGGCATGCTCCTCTGGCATGCCAGTCCCCCATGTTATCTCACCCAGCAGGCACCCCAGTAGACACCCTGTCCCAGACTCCTTTGTCCCTGGGGAATGATGGAGCCCTAAACTCTGGTGAGGTACCATCGGTGTGGACATGGGAGGATCAGGTGAGCAGGACCAGCTCCTGGGACAGCATCAGGATGGTCCTCACTGCACATTCCAGGGCCCACATGGAAATATCTCCTTCAGTCATTGAATCAGTTGGTCTGGCTGGCCTCATGGTATCAGCCTGGTAGCACTGTTTTCCTTCCTGGATCCCTGGTCTCTCCCACACCACTGGCAAATCCCATCTGACTAGAGAGGGCTTGAGGAGGATGGGGAAGTGTATTCTCAATGAGTTTTTTTTTAAATGTCCACCACCACTACCACAATCACCAAACTTCTATGTGGACACTCATGCACACACACACACGTGCGCGTGCCAAGGTGAAGAGTGGAAACCAAGTGACGCTCCAGGAATGCTTTTTTTTTTTTTTTTTAATTTATTTATTCATTTATCCCCCCCTTGCTGCTTGTGCTCGCTGGATCAGCTAACCACACCGTGCGGGCGGGCCTGCCCTCACCAGGAGGCCCTGGGAACCGAACCCGGGGCCTCCCATATGGTAAACGGGAGCCCTACTGATTGAGCCACAGCCGCTTCCCCAGGAATGCTTTAACACTTGTATCAAAACACAAGTTGGGTCTGGTTCATTTTTTGAACGTGTGTGTTTCTGTGTGTGCATTTGCATTCATTCATGTAACAGTTTTAATGAGCTGTTGCCAGATATTGGGGCATTACCAATAAACAGCAGAGACTCAAATCCCTACCTACACTGGAGTTTACATTCTAGAGTGTTGAGGGGAGGGGGACAGGATAGAAAAGTAAATAAGCGGGAAGCGGCTGTGGCTCAATCAGTGGGAGGCCCCGGGTTCGGTTCCTGGAGCCTCCTGGTGAGGGCAAGCCCGCCCGCACGGCGTGGTTGGCTGACCCAGCGAGCGCAAGCAGCAGGGGGTGATAAATGAATTAATAAATAAAATCTTTAAAAAAAAAGAAAAGTAAATAAGCCAGTAGAATAAACAGGATGTTTGATGGTAAGATGTGCTATGGAGAAAACCAAAGCAAAAAAGGGGGGTTTGGGTACCCCAGGATAAGGGGACAAATTTAAATAGGATGGTGAGGGAAGGTGTCATTAAGAGGGTGACACTTAAGTAAAGGCTCTAAGTGAGAGACTTAGCCATGTAGCTGTTTGGTAGAAGAGGGTTCCAGGCAGAGGAAAGAGCACGTGCAGGGACATGCTTTGTGGCCAGAGAGGCTGTCCTGGAAAGAATAAGGAGAGAGACATGAGGTCAGAGAGAATGGGCAAGGGGCAGGTGGTGGTGAACCTTGAGGGCCATTGGAAGGACACTAGTGCTTCCTCTGAGTGAGACAGAAGCCGTTGTAGGGTTTTGAGCCAATGGGTGACATCATCTGGCTTGTATTTTAACAGGACCACTCTGTAGGGGGGCGAGAGTGCGAGAGCAGGGAGACCAGGCTATTGGAGGGATGCAAATAAAGCAATGGTGGCCAGGGCCAGGCTGGTGGTGGCAAAGGCGGTGAAAAGGGATCTGCTGCTGGACATACCTCTGAAGGGCAGGTAGGTTGAGATAGGTGAGAAATCACCCCCTTCGAGTTCTACAAATGTTTCTCTTGTATGTTTTATTATTAGCCCCAAAGGTAAGCAGGGAGGAGTCGCGTTCATACACACACCCAAGCACGCTTGAACACAGAAACAAATTATAGTGTCAGATGAGGACCTGCACACCCCACTGTGGGAATGGTGATAATAGTTCTTCTCACAAAGGTGTGTGTGAGGACAATACATGCAAAGCGCTTAGCAGGCCCTTTGGACTCAATAAGGAGGTATTATTATTCAGAAAGTATGGGCAAGATCCCCTCAACCCTTTTCCAACCAACCACGTCTTCTAAAAGTCCTGAAATTAACATCTGTCTTGTAAGCAGGACATGATAAAGTTCTATTTAGAGAAATGTGGGGAGAGGCTAATCAGAGTGCACTTCCTGGAGGAGGAACTTGGCTGGCTTTCTATTCAGATGAAGAAACAAAAGCTCAGAGGCACTCAGAGTGAAGGGCTTGCATCCATGCTTGTCTGGCTCAGAAGCTGCTGCTCTTGACCAGAGTCCTCACTGCTATTCCCACCAGAGTCGAACGGTGGCCGTGCATCCGAGGACCCGGGTCAATGTGGTCTAAACAGGTTGCTCAGGCAGGGCCTTCACCCAGCCTCATTCACAATCATAGATTCCTGGTGGGATGATCTCGTTGGACCCTCGTTTTACAGATTGGGAAACAGCTCTGACAAGGTTACGTCCATGAGTGTTAGAACCGAGACAAGAATGAAAGTGTTTCCATAATCTGCTTCATAACAATCCACCCCAAAAGTTAGTGGCTGACAAAACAATTTATTGTTCATGATTCTGGGAGTCAGGAATTTGGGCAGGGTTCAGCTGGGTGGCTCTTCTGCTCTGGGTGGCGTTAGCTGGGGTAACTCAGCTGCATTCACCTGGTGGCTGGACAGCGATGGAAGGTCCGAGAAGGGCTCACTCACGTGCCTGGCTTCTCCGTGGTCTTCCATGCAGCCTCTCCAGGGACCAGCACGGTGGTTTCAGGACAGCTTGATTTCCTGCATGGCCGCCGGCTTCTGAGAGGTCGAAAGCTGAAGCTGCCGGGCCCCTTAAGGGCTAGGCCTGGAACTAGTGCAGCGTCACTTCCGCCACATTCCACGGGTGAAAGCAAGACACAAGTTCAGCCCAGATTCAGGAGGAGGGCACACGGATCTGACCTCTTGATGGGCAGAGCCTCATGCACTTACAGGATGGGAGGAGATGCTTGCAGCCGTCGTCGGGGACTAACTGCCATGCCAAACCTCCCTGCTGGGCTCTTTCTTCCATGCCCCCTGCCTAGGGCTTGCTCGTGCCTGCTAGCCCTCCCCCACCACAAGACCCTGTCCATGGACCCCTTCATGTGCTGAGGCTGGCTTCATAGTGGCTTTACATGTCTAATCTTGCCCCCTTGAGAGCAAGCACCTTTTTTCCCCCCATATTTCCTGGGGTCCTATCACCTGTATGACTCTGAGTATGTCTTGTTCCCCAAAACCCAAAAGAACCTAACACGTGTTCCTTAACATATAGGCACACACCACCTGAACAAGGCTGAGGATCACGCCTGCATTGGTGGCTTGGCCAAGGCTGGGGCTGATTCATCTATGTAGATCCAGCACCAGCATGGGGCCTGCTCCAGAAGAAGAGCTCAGTGAACGGTACTTTCTGGTGCCAAAGTCCACGTGTGTGAGCCTTGAACAAAGGAAGAGAGTCTTACTTCTCCAGGACCTACAGCCTTCCCACCTCCAGAACCAGAATTTGCATTTTAACAAAACCCCAAGTGATTCAGAGGCACCTTCAAGTTTTAGGCAACAGAGGTAGAGGATCCCAAGGTGAAGAGAACGGGACCAAGTTGGGAAGACAGAGACCAGGTGAGCTGAGCTAAAATGCTAAGGCATGTGTCTCACCCCTGGACGACTGTTAGAATCACCTGTGGTGCTCTGGAAAGAAAACCCTGATGCCCAGAGTGCACCCCAGACCAATGAAGTCCAAATCTCAGGGGTCAAGCCCAGGCATTGGAATTTTCTAAAAGCTCCTCAGGTGATTTTAATGTGCAGCCAGGGATAAAAATCACTGGCTCGGGACATCGTTCTTAAAGTGTGGTCTATGGACCATCCACATCCAAACCACTCAGGGCGTTTATTAAGTATGCAGATTTTGGGTCCCACACCAGGCCTTTGAGTCTTGTCTCCTTGGTCGGGGCCCAGGAATCCATATCTTTAACCATCTCTCTGGGTGATTTGAATATGTGTTGCAGTTAGAGCCCTTTGTTTTACAGTCACAAGCAGTGACAATGGCCATGATCTTTTTAATACCACAGATGATAATGTGTGAAAATTAGGAAATATAAATAAGAAAAAATAATAAGAAAATCACCATAATCCCACCGCCCCAAGACAAGGGGGCTGCTCATGACCGTGTCAGGCACATCCTAGTGACCCCCCTCGGCACCCGCCCAGAAGAGGGAAGACGCCCACGATGTCCCTTGCCGGGTCAGCTAGGATCTGGGCTCTGTTTTGCCGGCAGGGTGGAGCCTGTCATCTGGCCCCGACAGAATTATCGCCTCAAATTACATGGTTGATTATCAATTACTTGTGTCCGTGTGAGAGCATGTGTGCGCGTGTGCGTAAGTGTCTTTGCAAATCATTAAGGGTCGTAATTCTGGATTATCGTTGATTAACGAGAGGGAGGCCTGGTACCTCCAGCAGCCGGGATGGCAGCCCCACAATTATGTCCCAGCTGATCAGTAATTGGCACATCACACGATGACTTCTCTCCCGGCTGCCTCCTCCCAGCCTCTCCTGCCAGTTCCACAATTAGCGCTATTGCTCATTCCCTTCAAACCCAGGCTGAGTTCTGAGGCCTGATTTCTGGCAAGCAGATGCTGTGGGGCCGGCTGCAGAGACCTCCACCCAAATGGAGGGGTGCTGGTGGTGTGGGGGCAGGTGGCAGAGGCATAGCACTGCGGGCGTGGAGCTGGCACGAGCTCCAGCTGCCCGGAATCTGGTGCTCCCTGTGGCAATCTCATCATCATTCTTCCCAGTGAGCCAAGGGGCCTCCCCACATCTCCCTGTCCTTATCCCCCAACCCCATCATCCACTGCATGGATGGGAAAGTCTAGACCCAGGGAAGGAAAGTGACGAATTAGAAAAAAGAATCCAAAACAAGCATTCAAAACAGCATGACCACATGAATCCAACCTCACAGAGGCAAGAAAAAGCAAAGAGACGGAAAGAGCCCATCCCACCCCCATTTCATCCTGGGGACGCTGTAAGGTGGCCACTGGTGGTCTCGGTTTCCCTGAGCAACATGAGCTTTGGTCATCCAGAGATTGCCAGGAGGCTTTCATGCAGCTCCCTGGGTGGGGCTGAGGTGCACCGAGGAGGGAGGAACTGGGGGGGGGGGTGAGTAATTCAAGGCACAGCACCTCCCATCTAGATTGCTCTCTGTTTAGGCCCTGCTGTGAGTTGAACTGGGTCCTCCAAAAAGATTTGTTCAAGTCCCAACTCTGCCCCCACCCGTGACTGTGACCTTACTTGGAGATAGGGTCTTTGCAGATGTAATGGTTTAAGTTGGGGTCATACTGAATTAGGGGGGCCCTAATCCAATGTGACTGGTGTCCTTACGAGAAGAGACACAGGCCCAGAGGAAAGACAACCGTGTGAAGACGGAGGCACTGAGGCTTGCCAGGAACCACTGCAAGCTAGGAAGAGGCAAGGAAGGGTGCTTCCCTGGAGCCTTCAGGGAGAGCACGGCCCTGCTGACACCTTGATTTGGAACTTCTGGCTTCCAGAACTGTGGGAGAATAAATTTCTGTTGTTTTAAGCCTCCCAGCTTGAGATACTTTGTTACGGCAGGCCTAGGAAAGTCAGATAGGCTCCCACTGTCCATCACCCAAGACAGAGGGCTCTTTATAATGCCCTGTCTTACTCCTTGCAAGATACCACCCTAGCCACATAACTCCTGCTGCCCTCAGGAGCAAGTCCAGATCCTCAGTTTCCTTTCCTGACACACACCCTCCCCGCCCCACGTGCCCTCTGTGCCCACCTGACGGAGCCTCACGGAGCCAGCAGTGCCCTGTCCTTCGGCCTCTCCCTGGACCCCCTTTGCCTTCCTTGCATCACCTGGGCACACACCCACAGGGGAGGCAGTGCTGCAAGCATGCACACTTGGGGCTCCATTCCTGAGAAAGGGGTTCTGGCCTCACGGGGACCGCAGGAAGGGTATTAGAGGGTGGGGAAGGCGGGCCTATTGCAGAAACCTTCCCCATAAAAGACCCTCCCATGGCTGCAGTCACCAGGCAGCCTGTTTCTGAGCCCTGCAGCTGTCTCAGCCATTTTCATTTTTATCTGCTTAGGGTGGTCGGCAGGTCATGGCAGGACCGGGTTGGGGGTTGGGGGGAGCAATGCTAATGGCTCCGGCTCCACGTGGCGACCATTCAGGAAAAAGCTGCAATGTTCTCTCTGCCACATTAATCAGAGAAACACATCAAGAGCTGTTGCGCAGAGACAGCTTTTCTCCCTGTACCTGCCCTGCATACTAATCACCACCCCCTCCCGGTAGTGAGTCAGCTCCAGGCCAGGCAGGCAAAGCTAGAAACGCCAGCTCCAGGCCAGTGAGGAACGGCAGCCAGAGGGGGGAGGCAGACCCGCCCCCCCCGCAGACACATACTGTGTGCAACCATCACTGAGATGAGGCAGATGGGGATGGCGGATTCTGGGGAAATCGACCCAAAGCCTGGGCTACCAGAGGGAACTCTCCAGAAGCAGATCCCTGAACGGAGACCAAGAGTCTGATTAGAGCAGGAGGGGCCTCACCTCCAGGCACTTTAATAACAATAAGATATAACCTTAGATGGTGCTTAACAGGTGGCAGGCACAAATATAAGCTCATTTAATAGTATCATTACTATTCCCATTTTACAGATGGGCAGGGGATGGACAGAGAGGCTAAGTTACCAACCCCAGGCCACACAGCTAGTGACAACAGTCTGGGATTTGAACCCAGAAAGCCTGGCTCTGAAGTCTCACCGTGCTGCCTCTGGCTGCACTGCTCTCCCCTAGTGCTCCGGGCAAACATAGGAAAGCCTATGAAAGTCTTTCGTGTGTATTCATTCATTCATTCCAGCAAATATTTGTTGAGTAGCTACTGCCCTGAGGAGACAATTTTAAAGAAAACAGACGCAGGCTGAAGAGGGAGACTGACATCAATTTGATATTTTCACTAGTTTATAATAATTGCAAACTGTCCTACAGGCCATGAATGAAAAGTGCTGGGTCCCATGAAAACATATAGTGGGGTCCTTCATTTCTTTTGGGGGAGAAGGGAAGGCTTTCCTGAGGCTGAGAGAAGCGTTTCTATCAGTGGTTCTCAAAATATGATCCCACAAAAAATATATATATATTATTTTAAAAAATAAATAAATGAAGTGCTTAGAAGGAAAAAAAAATAATCCCGGGATCTCTATTGTTAGAAATGCAAATTCTCAGACCCCATCCCAGACCTACTGAATCAGGAACTCTGGGTATAAGGCTGGGAAATCTGGGTTTGCTTAAGGCCCAGAGGGGGGCAGGAGTGGGCACATTTGAGCAGCTAGAAAGAAACCCACGGGTGGAGATGAGCTGGCCGGGGCCTGGATTATGCCGGCTTCGAAGGCATGGTGGGCAGTTCAGCCCTGCATGGGCTTCCATCCCCAGGAAGCCTGGCCAAGAGGCTCCTCTGCCCTGGGGAGCCTCAAGGAGTACCACGGTTTATTTGAGGCCGAGGTTAGGAGGACTGGGGGGACTGGGGGGTGGGGGAGGGCTGTGTCTCACAGGCTGATCTTGACAATGTTTTGACCTCCAGGAAGCAGTGGTCAGACAATGAATTCTGTTGCTGGGGAAGTGCCTTAGTCCTCCAGGAACCTGGGAGGAACCTGGGAGAGAAACTCCTCCTTTTCCTGGAGAAGCATTTGCAAAGGGCCTGCGGGGCCAGTTTCCCTTGGGCTAGCAAGGGAGATGTATTTGCTGGGCAGAGGTTTGCTAGATGTGGTTTCTACCTTCCTTAGGAGGCAGCCTTTACCTAAGAGATGCAGGGCGGCAAAAGGCAGGAATTACCCAACCGAGTAGGGAGCTGGTTGGGAGGTGACAACGCGAGCAGCTGAAGTAGGTTCACCGCAGGAAGGCAGGTCACTGCTTCCCCAGCTAAGACTGCACAGGCTGGGTGTGTCACACCTGCTGCCTGGAGGGGTCAGCCCAGAAATAAACCAAACAGTTCTCCGCAACTCAAATCTACCTGCCACTTACTGAGCACCTACTGGGTGCCAGATTCTGCACGAGGCTCTTTCGGGTGTGTTTTCTTGGTTAAAACTCCCCATTTTGCGGCTCCCTCTTTCCTTCATTCAGTCTACAGATAGGTTATTGATTGTTTGCTCAAGAGCACAGGGCATCTGGAAGCAGTGGTGAGCAGGACAGATGCATTCTCGTCTTCAGGGCCAGCCTAGTGGGGAAGACAGATAAATATAAATGGACCAGAAAAGGAGCTGTCAGGTATTTTTATATGCAATTGTGAGGATTCTGAGTCTTATTCTTTATTAAGAAATGCTTTGTTTCTTTAAGGGTCTCTTGCTTGGCAAAGGAAACCAAGAGAACCCACAGCCGGCGGCATTGGCTTTGCCCAGTCGCTAATAACCAGCAGTGTAGAGCACATTCAGCGAGCCCGGAGCTCGTAGCCTTCTTCCCTCCCTTAATGATGGGTGCCTCCTCCTCTTCCCCAGCTGACCCCCCTTTCCACAGGGCTTTTTCACAAGGTGCTGGGGGGAATTCCTGCATCTGCCTGCAGAACAGACACTGGCCCTCTTCCCTCCTGGCCCGGAGTCCTGAGGCCCTGCAGGCAAGCGAGCAGTGAGTATTGGAGGCTGCAGGCTTGGGGGAAAGGTGGGAAGCAAAAAACAGGGCACTTAAGAGTCCCGTCCCTGTTATTTCTCTCCTGGTCTCCACCACGACCCCAGCTGGCATACCAACTTGTTCTCCCCCTTTGCAGCTCTGAGAAAAGCACCATATGGCCATTTCATCTGCCCTACGGCTGGCTTTCTATCCAGCCCACTCTGATTTCCGCCCAGTCATGGTTCTACGGAACCATCCTTCGTGAAGGCATAGAGAGGAAGAAAGAGACAAGGAGAACAGTGGCGATGCACCGCGCGCTGGTCACGGGCCAGGAGTTGTTCTGATTATCTGTGTGCGTTGATGCTTGTCACAGCCCGAGGAAAGCCACTGCCATCACCCCCATGAAGAGACTAAGCTGCAGAGATGCTCAGAGACTTTCCCAAAGTCACATGGCTCATGATGGCCAAGCTGGGGTTGGGGCCACCGTACTCATCAGACTGTGCTATTTCTCTATCATGGAAAACCAGATCTTGGCAGGAAAGGGTGAGAGTGTGGTGGAAGGGGTCTTGGCCATCTGACCAGGAGAGGGTGATGCCAGAGGAAAGGCCAATAAACCCACGAAGTGCCCAGGCCGGGCCGACCCTGACTCTAAGACAGCAGGGGCTGAGCTCTGGGGGTGAAGCCACACTCGTAGAACAGCTGGGAAGCACAGAAGATCCCTGGAGGCAGCGCCCATGGACAGCTGCTTGGGGAGCTGGTTCCACTGGGGGTTTCCCTTGCCCAGCTTAGGTCCTTGCCCTCTTCCATCACTGTTTGCTCTGCTCTCCAAGTAAGGGACGAGCCTACCAAGCAGTGAGCTGCACTGGGCTGTGGTGGGAATGAGAGGCCCTCTGGAGCTGAAGAAACCTGGGCACAAATCTCAGGTCCACATTTGCTGGCCGTGTGGCCTCAGGTAAGTCCTTGCTACTCTGGTCCCCTCTCCTGCTGCCCCATCCTTGTGAGCCTCGTGGTTAATAGAGAGGTTCCTGGCACAGAATAGATGTTTAATCTGTGCCTCCTGCCCCTGCTCCCCACCCCTCCTTCTAGGCTGAGGAAGGAGGAGGCACAGGCTCCTGGGCAATTGCAGCTGAGCCCAGTGGAGGCCGGGCAGACCCGGAGGTCTCCAGGACAAAGTCCCCTCCCTCAGAGCATCCGGGCCTGGCAGGATGAGGGGGCAACGCCAGGCCACAGAGAGTGTTTGAGGAACCCCGGCCTGGTACCAGAAACCGCCATGCCTTGATCCTTTAGGACAAAGTCGCTCCAATCCAGAGGCCAGTGTGGTGGCTGTAGTCTTGTCCTTGCTGGCCAAGGGCTCCACTAGTGCCACGTGGAGCGGGCACAAAGCACGGAGACAGGAGGCAAAGCTGCCCCCTCCCTCCCTGCCATCCCCTGGGATGGAGGGGTCAGCTGGGTGGTCCAGCTAGAAGAAAGTCTTCCATGCTGCAGCCTCACCCCTCCACCTCTCCTCAGGCTTGCTGGGGCACCTCCCACGTTTCCCTCCTGCTGCAGGCCCCCAGTGGGGGCTTCGCTCCCCATAGGCAGCCGTCTCTACGATGCCTACTAGACACACGGCCACCCCAGCACCAGGCTGGGGGCACAAGTCTAGATGGGGGCTGGATGCTATTGGAGCATCCAACATGGCAGGGCCCCCTGAGGTGGGCCCAGCAATGTCCAGCCCCTGTCCAGAGTCTCTTCTTAAAGAGGGACCTTGGGAGCCACTCTCCCAGGAAGTATGGTAAATAATAGGAATTTGGATGAGTTAGGCTAAACAAGCATGCAGGGAAGGAGGGCAGTTTCTTTTCTTTCTTTCTTTTTTCTTTCTTTCTTTCTCTCTCTTTCTTCCTCCCTCCCTCCCTTCCTCTCTCTCTCCCTCCTCCCTCCCTTCCTTCCCTTCCTTCCTTTCCTTCCCTTCTTTCCCTTTCTTTCTTTCAGTTTTTTCCCCCTATAGGAAAAATGTGAACACAGAGATAAAGAGAAAGAAGAGTAGAAAGCTCCTCTATTCCCATCTCTTACCAATATCCCTGCTCTCCCTGGAAGAAACCTATATTGGCAGCTTGCTGTGTATCATGCTAGACTTTTTCTGGACACTTATGTACACACACAAACACACACAAACATACACACACTTATATATACACGCACACACACACATATGTACACATATCCATGTGTATGATGTCAGAAATTTGTTTTGTTTTTACATTAATGGGATATAAATGGACCATGTTGCTCTGCAACTTTTCCCCACGTAACAATCTATTTCTCCATATCAACATAAATGGAGCATCTTGTTCTGTTTTTTTTTTTTTTTTAACTTCTGCATAATATTCTACATATCCCTTTTCACTCCCACCCTTGCTCAGAGACACTACTCCTCAACTCTAGGGAGCATGGGTCGGAGATTTTAGTAGTAAATGGTGCCTCCTGCACAACTTCAGGAGACGCCATCCACACTCTGAACACGGCAGCCCACCCAGGGGGGCAGATCAGGCATCTCCCGTTTTGCACCATTACAAACAGTTCTGCAATGAACATCCTCCCCAGGCCTCTGTGCACACGTGTGAGTAATTCTTTAGGCCTTGCTACCTCCAAGTGGATTTGGTGGGCAAAAACGTGTGCATTCTACACCGGGCCCTCCTGCGGTGCGGGAGGGGTCTTTCGGGCTCCAGTCCCCGTGGCACACAGGGCACACATCCATCAGGCCGGCCGCCTCCAGAAAATCAATTGCAAAGACTGGCGATTGGCAGCGGCTCGCACACTGGAGGCCAGCCAGGGAGTAAATTAAATTGTATGGGAAAATCGCACCAGGCTCAAGATTGCTCATAATGGAAACCCCTTGGTGACCTTTCTGGAGAAGTTAAAAGAACACAGGCAGACACGATCTCCTCTCCTTCACTCACTACCAGTCTGCCTGCTGGGAGCTCAGCCCCTCTGCCCTTGGAGAAGGGCCCAGTCTGCCCCTCAGCAGGGAAGGAGACTGGTGGGGGCACCTGCTTTCCTGGAGGGTAGACCCAGGTTGACCATCAGCCCTCAGCTGCTCAAGGTCACTGGGCCCCTTTCTCCCCCACCTATCTCTTCTGCTGCCCGCTGCAGAGGCTGTTTAGCAAACGAGTCACACTCCTCCACAGACCCCCTCTCCAACAGACCCTCCCATTGCACAAGCACAGGTGCAGAGCACCATGGCCTTACTTCTCACTGTCCAGCTGAGACCCTTGCCCTGTATCCCCCAGGAGGGTTGGAGCCCTCTGCCAGGGCAGCCTGGAGGAAGCAGGTGGAGTGTGAACAAATACAACATGTTCCTTAACCAGGAAGCTGGCCAGGGCCTGTACCTGGTTTCAAAGGAGCCAGGCCTCTAAGCCCCTACGCCCTTGTTCCTCATTAAGATGGCTCTCCAAGGCCCCAATCCCCACTCCATACATGCCCAGCCACCCACACCCACAGCTTACTAAGTTTTCACAATTTCTATGAGGTAGGTACCAGTATTATTTACAGGTGGGGAAATGGAGGCTCAGAGAGGCTAAGTGACTTGCACAAGGTCACATAGCTAGTAAGTGCCAGAGCACACACTGGGAAGCCAGACCTGGGCAGACTACAAAGCCGTGTGACCATGTGCTACACCTGTGCCCACTTTCTTCACTGAATTCCCTCTTCTGGACTAGTTGAGCTGGCCAGTTTCCCAGGGCTGCCCTCTGGGCTAGGCTGCCTCTCTTGGTACTAGAGCCATCTGGGGCCTTCTCTGGATTCTCTGACTCTCCCTTTAGCAAATCCAGCCCCCCTCCAGGCCTCCACCCTGCCTTCTGGGGCCCGTCCTTACAGCCGCCACCACCCCCCTGGCTGTCGGGACGGCCAGGCCTGGCCAGTTCTTCCTGAGAAAGGACCCTGCTGGGGCAGCACCTCCCCGTGTGGCTAAGGTCGGGGCTGGTCTCCTTTCTTTCTTGCAGGCTGTTGCCCAGGCCTGCAGGCTGGGAGGTGGGAGAGTGAGGCAGCCCTGCATTCCAGAGGGCTTGCTGCCCTCGTGTGGCATGGACTGTGGCCGGCTGTAGCCTCCCTTCTCCCTCTTCCTTCAGCTACTGCCTGCCAAGCCAAGGCACCAGCAGGGAGGGGAGCAGGAGGGAAGGAAGAGAAAGGGTAGGAGCAGGATGGTAAGAGAAATCAGAGGAACAGGAAGAGGGGTGGGTGCAGTGGACAAGGGCCAAGAGCCTTCTGGAATCAGCAACAAGAATAATAGCAAACAACTACTAATAAACATCATTTGAAATGTGGCTGCCATGTAGCATTTTTCATAGCTTAGAAATGATCTCATTTATCCTCCAATCAGTGTGGTTAGAAACCATTGTTAATTTTACAGATGATAAACCAAGACTTGGTCATTTGTCCAGTGCTACAGCTGGTAGGTGATAGAGCTCAGATCTATGTGACCCCAGAGCCCTGAACCACGATGCTGCAACCACATGGAGCCACTTCTCTCCTGCAGTCCCCACTGCCCCGGCCTCCCTGCTGCTGCCCCTCACCACTCAAGGGGGGGGCACAGGATGTGCGCCCCTTAGCACCTGTGCCCTCCCTTCCATTTGGCTTTGCCCTCTGATCCCTCCCGTCCCTGGAGTAGTACCTGCCCACTGGGGACCTGGCCGCTGGACTCCAAGGTCTGAGTGGTCAAGATCATCCAGGGTCGGTGGGGAGGGCAAGTCCTCTTCTGGAAGAGCTCTGTGCCTTGCTGGTCTCCAGCCTTCCACAGCTGTCCAAGGATCAGCCCGGATGCAGGTGTCCAGGTCATTTTCACTGCCGAAGAGAGGGAGACCAGAGGAGAGAGTAAATCACCAACCTCCAGACAAGAATGCCACAGAGCCAATCACAGAGAAGGTGAAGTGTATTCATCTGTTGGCCTGAAAAGATGCTCCTAGTACATTGTTCGGTTAAGAAAAACAACAACCAGGTTATATAATTGTGTATGGTAAATATTTTTTTTATTTATGTATAACTGAAACAATAGTAGTCTCTATGTATCTAAGCATAGAAAGAGGATATTTGCCAAAACATTAACAGATGATTTTTGTTTTCTTCTCTTGGCTTATCTGTGTTTTCTACTTTTTTTCCCCAACAAGCATCTATTATTCACCTTATTTTAAAAATCAATTAAAGTAAACCCATCCCAGACTGATTGTTCTCCTCTGTGTTCGCAGCCCCATCCTCCAACAGCTCTCCAAAGGGATCACATTTCCATACTCCTGAACTTTCCCTTCCTGTCCCTCCTGGCATTTGGCAGTGGGGATGGGGGTGCAGGGGTCCCACCGGCTCCTGGAAGCCCTTGCCCTGGTGAATGGGGTGTGACGGCTGTGCCCCCCACCCCTACCCTGTGAAAATTTGCAGTTCATAGAGGCCCTCTGGCTCCCTCCCGGTAGGCTCTGCACTTAGAAGGAAATGCCCCAATGGGGATGCTGACTTCTCTGAGGGTGAACTCAGAGGCAAGGCCACCCAGTCCCAGGGATGGGAGCCCCAGGGCAAACGGCTCTGAGCAGGACCCTCTCTCCACTGGGAAAGAAATCACAGAAGGTGCACATCCTCCGTAGAAGAAAAGGCCCTGCCTCTGGCTGGGTTATGCCGGCCCCTTCCAGAGTCCTGGGAGGAAACTGGGAAGGAGATGGGAATGGGTGCTTCCTGAGCAGCTACCATGTACCCCCATGCACCCACAGCAGGCCCTTCCCAGGCAGAGCTCACCCCCTCAAGAATTGCCCTCACCCCATTTTCAGGGGAGGCAACTGAGGCCCAGAAGGCCTCATGCAAAGGGAACAAATGGGCCTCAGCTTCGTGTATCTCTGACGTTTAACACTGTGCCGCACCCAATAGCCAACTCCTAAAACTATCTCTGGACACAATATGGATGAGAAGTTCCCATGAGCTGGCCGAGGCGGGAATGGAAAGTTACTGCTTATTGGGTACAGGGTTTCTCTTTAGGATGATGAAAAAGTATGGAAATAGATGGTGGCACAATGTTGGGAAGATAATTAGTGCCACTGAATTGTACACTTAAAAATTGCTGAAATGGCAAAATTTCTGTTATATATTTTACCAAAAATAAAACAATGTTTTGAAAACGTTCTCTAGATAGGGAACTGAGCATTAGCTGGCAGCATCTTCTCCTCGCTCCAGTGATCCCCTGCCCAGGCTCTCTGGAAGACAGGTTCTTCAAGAGCCACAGGGACCACTCTCGTCAGGAGCAGGAGCTGGGCCTAATCATCCCCGTTAGGGGCCGCCTGTCCTGAGCACTTGCTGCTCTAATGACAGGGTGCTGATTCCACTGTACTTGCCATTAAAAGAGCAGCCATCAAAACTGCGGCCAAGAGAGCCTGGAGATCTGGCCTGCAACCCAGCAGAATTTGGGACTCAAGGGGAAAGGAGCAGAGAGCCGAAAGGTCACCCTCCACCCCCATCTTCACGTCACAGTCCCTGAGGGGCCATCATTAGAAGCCTAGGAACAGCGTCCCCATTCCCGTCCTCATCAAGCTTCTGACACACAGGACAGGGCAGATGGGGGGTTGGTACAGGAGGCAGGAGACCCCAGCTCTGTGCCTAACCACCTGGGTGACCTTGGTCAAGTCACTTGACCTTTGAGTTTCAGCTCCCATCCATTTACACAATGTTGTTGTGTAAAGGGTGTTTCTGAAGAATGCTCAGCCCCCTGGCATGTCTTCTCCCAGAATGGGAGTCTCTGATAATAAGGTTCCCAGCCCTGGGTGTCCTGGTTTGGCTGCAGGTAGGTGATGTGTGATCGATAGCGACACCCCGTGGACACAGTGGGAAACTGCACCGTCTTGGACGGAAGCCACAGGATGACAACCAACGTTCCTCATTACACCGAGGAGAGGAGCTGATTGCAATTAATCACAATCATCACCTTACCCAGGGAGCTGTCTTAGATCTGGAAAAGAAGCCAACAAACAAAAGCCCAGAAAACAACCTTCCAGCCACCATCTCTGCCATCAGCCTCCATTTCCACACCTATTTCATTTAAATTTGTCCTCTCCAAATACTGGCCCCATAGAAGAGTGTGGTGGCCATGGAGGGAAACTAATGTCCATAATAATAATAATGGCACAAAATTTTAATGGACTGTTTCCTCTTGCCAGGAATGTCGCATGCATTATTGCATTTAATCCTCCCAAGACCCCCAGGAGGTAGATGCTCTTATCCCCAACTTTCAGACAAGGAATCTGAGACTTGGAGTGAAAGGTGTGGTGGGTGGACCCGAGTACCCTAGTGTGGACATGCTCTTGGTCTTGGTCTGATTTGCGGTGGGTGTGACCCACTGTAAATAAGACCTCTTCAAGAGGTCACTGTTAACGTGTGGCCCCACTGAATCAGGTTAGGATTTAATTTGGATCACTGGAGTCGTTTGTAAGCAGAGCAGAAGTCAGAGGGAGAGGAAGCTACAGGGCGCGGCCAGAAGCTGGAAGTCTCTTCCGGGAAAGAGAAAGGAGAACATGCTGCCATGTGACTAAAAAGCAAAGGCACCCCAAAGATTGCTGGCCAGCCAGAAGATACTGGCCCGGGAGGAAGCCACCCTTCTAGCCTCTGGAACTGTGAGCTAAGAACTTTCTGCTATCAAGCCAGCCCATTGTATGGCATTTATGCTATGTTTGTTTGTTAAAATGTATTGATTTATTTAGGAGGTACGGGGGATTGAACCCGGGACCTCATACATGGGAAGCAGGTGCTCAACTACTACTGAACTACTCCCGCTCCCCTGGTATTTGTCCTAGCAGCTAGGAAAGCAAAGGGGAAGCTAGGTTTCAAACCTGGGCAATATGGCATCAGACCCCATTCTCGTTAACTACTGGCAGTGAGGGCCAGGGAGGTAGGAGTGGGTTTCGGGTTAGACAGGCCTGGGTTGGAGTCCCAGCTTCGTTCCTCACTAGCTTTGCATCCTTGGGCTCGCTCCTGAATCTCACTTTCCTGAACTGCCAAGTGTGGATCCTAATCCCTTGCCTTGAGAGGGTCCTGTGAAGACTAGAGGCGTCACTGCTGCCAAGTAAATGCTCAAGAAACGGTGGCTATTCTTGTCTGCAAGGTGTGCGATTTGACCTTAAAGGGGCCAGCCTGGTAGATTTCACCAGGTGGGCAATTCTGTTCCAACCTCTTTAAAAAACACCATAACTAAGAAGGGCTAGGATTTGGATGGAAGTGGGGGCCAGCCTTCTCACCTTTAGGAGGGAGCTGCTGATGTGTCATGGCTCAGAGGACCTCCAAAGTGACTGATTTGGCCAAGACAGCAGAGCTGAAACCAGATCCCAGGGCTTTGGACCCCTATCTTTTCACAGACACTATGATCCAAAAAAAGGTGATATCCCAGTAGGATTCAAGTCCGTGCCTCCAGGCATCTGTGGAGACCCTGGTGCCAGAAACTGGTCTCAGTGTAGTTCAGGCAGCACAAATCTAGGAATAGAAGTGGGATGTGTGGATCCCACTTCCAGCTCTCCAGCCTGCTTCTCTTGTAGGCCCTTGAGCTTGGTTCTCCTCCTGCCTCTGCAGGGTCACACCACTGAAGGGTTCTCTTGGCACCTCAGTACCCACCCCAGTCTCTGCAAATGAGTACAGTCCTTCTTGCCCATATCTGGCCCTAAAGACTGCTGGCCACAAGGGCAGGAGCTATTCACGTCTATAGCCCCAGCCTCGAACCCAGTGTCTGACACACAGTAGGTGCTCACTGGTGAATGAATGAGTGGGGCACCTGACTACAAATGGCTTTGGAGCCCATTGCTGGAAATGTCTTCAGAGAGAATGGCATCGGGGCTCTGATCATTCCAAGTGATGTATGGAGATTATCAAATGGGACTTTTCCTCTTCGAGGTTATACTGGGGCCCCAGCGTGGGAGCTATCAGTATTAGCTACCCGTAGCTGCAGAACAGCTCACCTCAATGCTTAGTAGCTTAGAACAACAACAAACACTAATTATCTCACCTCTGTGGTCAGGAACTGGGGAATGGCTTGTCTGGTGTCCTAGCTCAGGTTTTCTCGTGAGGTCACTAGGGCTGCAGACAGCTGAAGGCTTGACTGGGGCTGTCGGGTCTGCAGCTTAGGGGGCGCACTCACATGGCTGGTGAGTCGGTGCCGGCCACTGGCTGGAGGCCTCAGTTCCTCGCCATGTGGACTTCTCCGTAGGATGGCTCAAGCATCCTCGTGACATGGCAGCTGTCTTCCCCAAGAGCTAGTGATCCAAGAGAGAGCAGGGAGGAAGCCACAAGGTCTTTGATGACCTAGCCTCAGAATCCACATACCATTAGTTCTGCAACAGCCCTGTTTCAGGGTGGGAGGAAACCACACAAGGGTGTGCATACCAGGAGGAGAGGATCATCTGAGTGCCATCTTAGAAGCTGGCTATCACAGTCAATATCAGATACCAAACTGAGTATGGAGCAGACCCTCAGGTGCTGTATTTACAAAAGAAACCATGAGGAATCAGTTACATAGCCCTTGCAGTCCCTCAGCTGATCAAAAATATAAAAAGGGTCAGAGTGTGGAGAATGGGGAAGGTTTAGAAAGAGAAACCCTTCAGAGAGAGTTACAGTGGCTAAGCTATCAGCTCTACCCCCAAGGGAGTTGGGGGTGCTATTACCTTGTCTCAGGCTCAGTGAGGGGGCTTGCCTGGAGCCATTCAGTGCTGCAGGGCCCAAAAGGCATCTGCTAGGAGGCGTGGCTGCTTTGGGATTGGGGCAGGGGCTGTGTGAGTGCTTCCCTTGGACCCATGTGGGCCAGGGGGGAGTCCAGAGAGGGGTTATTTTAAGTCCTGTAGGACCACCTAGAGGGGCAAAGGTTGCTCAGCAGAAAGAAGCTGGTGGGGGTGCTAGATTCACGGGGGGGTTGAAGATGGAGTCCCAAGTGACTACCTGGAATAGAGACACAGGAAAGAGCTTTTCTCATCTGCCAGGCCCAGAGAGCTGGCAACCGGCTGGTCACATAAGAATTGTCCTACTCCCTACTTCTTTTCCTCACATCTACCCCCACTTAGACCCTGAAAGCAACTAGCAAGTGGGGGGGGGCGGGGGACAGGAGAGAAAACAGATAAAAGCCAACCACACCCCAATCTCTGAAGACCAGTGACTCCTACCTACAGACCTTAACTAAGGCAGGAAGGCAAAGATTTATCTTTGAAGGAAGATGAAAGAGGTATTTAATATCTTTGACTGGATGCTTTATCTCTAAATCGGTGGTGGATTTTGTGACATAAAATGGCCATTGGACCACCTGTACTTAAGCATGGCCAGCAGGGGTACAGGGTCAACAGGCTGGTCTCACTGAATTCAAGCTTTACCAAGGGCAGCTTGGGCCTCATATTCCCTCCCTGCCAATCCCCCCAAACCCCAATTGCAGATTCTTGATGGACAGGGAGGGTCCTTAAAGAAATTCCCTCTCAGATTTTGCTCAGGAGTTTTTCACTATTTTTTCCCTCCTATCTGTCTGGAAATGACAACAAGAACAACAATTAAAAAGCCAGAACTCCTTGTCCCCATGCAAAACACCCACACCCATCCGAACTCTTCACCCTGCCCTGGCCTGACTTCACCCCAGGACAGGGAGGCCAGTGTGAGGCTGGCTGGCTGGCTGGCTGGCTGCCTGCGCGGGCGGGCGCTAGAGGAAGGGCTCCGAGGAGGAGACAGCTCAGCCTGGGAACAAAAGCTGTTCTTGCGAAAGATTTGTGCAAAGTCAGTTAAGCAGGGGAGGGGTCTGGGTGAGGCAGAGGAGAGCAAGGTGCTGGTGGTGGTGAGGGCCTCCTAAATGAATGAATGAATGAATGAATGAATGAGTGAATGTATTTCCCCAGGGGATGATGGAGGTGAAATTTGATCAGTCCTTTTAGTGTCTTCTTTGTTACTGAAAAAAAATTCTGGCTGCCTCTGAGCTGTCTCCCCTCCCTCATCATCCCTGCACCATTTTCAGTAGTCGGCTTTGGAAAGCACGGCTGCCCTTCAAGAGGGGGCCCTGGGACCAGGCAGGAGATGGGGGTCCCAGGAGGGTGGAGAGCCTGCTGATAAGATCCCGGCCAGGCAGGTGCAAGCTCCTGGGGAGGATCCATCTGAGCAGGGGCTGCCTGGAATGCGGCCCAGCCGGGATGGGAGCCTGGAAAGCCCAGAGAGGATCCTAGGGGCTGGGGTGGAGTCAGAGCCTTGGGGAAAAGGCCAGCCTGTCCCAGCAGGAAGGCTTCAAGGGAAGAGAGCCCACTTCCGCACAAAGCCTTCAGCTCGTTGATGACAGTAGCATTTCAGAACCCTAATGAGCCTGATTTTTCAGTCTTTAGGAGAGAAGGCTCCTGATACTCTTTAAACCTCAATCTTAAGGGTTTCGGAAAGGCAGGCACTAAATAAAATCTCTTTGTCACCTGGCTACCCCTTTCTTGCTCTCCCAGACCCTGGGGCCAAGAGGCAGGTCACAATCCCCACACCAGGCTAGGGCAGCACTCTGGGATCAGTTTCACAAAAAGCTGAATTGTGTACAAGTTGCTGCCACTTTGCCTGGAGCTGACAAGCCCACGGAGAGCCTCAGGGTGGGCCCTTCCCTACCGAGAACACAGCCCTGCCAGGAACCTCAGTTTCTTGGAAAATGTCTGCAGTGGGGAATAACTCCAGAGGGTCTGGGCTACAGATGGGGTTAGCAGGACTTCTCAAGCTGGGCACTAATGACATTTTAGTCGTTAATGGGATGGATAATTGTTGTTGTGGGGCTGTCTGGTGCATCCTAGGATGATTAGCAGCATCCCTGACTTCCACCCACTAGATGCCAGTAGCATTCCCTACCCAACTCCCAGTTGTGACAGCCAAAAATGTCCCCAGACATTGCCAGATGTCCCCTAGGGAGAAAAATCACACCCATTCGAGAACCACTAACAAGAAGCAGTCCCCATTCAGTGACCAGAGCAATTAAGAAGATCCATCCCAGAGCTGGCCACACAAATCCCAAGGAAATTTGCACTCCATGCAAGGAAAGACCATGTTGATGTGGCCTTTATATCCATTAGTGCTCTCTTGGTTGCACTAAGGGACAGAAAATGCAATGCTAAACTACTTAAGGAAGTTGGATGTTATCTCATGTGATTGAGAAGATCAGGCATGTAGGCTTAGTGCTGATTCAGGCCGAGCTTGATCCAGGGACTCAAACAACATCACCAAGACTTGGTTTTATCTCTGTCTCTCAATTCTGCTCTTCTCCATAGCATCTTCTTGTAGATCAAGATGGTGTCTGGTACTCCAGCCCTCAGTCTTCCCAGGTTCGAGATTTGTGGGGAAAAAACAGTAGTAGCAGAACACTTTGGTTTTGGACTTAGAATATAAATGCCAGTTTCTACGGTTTCTTTCATTATTTGAAAGAACCGTTGTGTAAAGTGCATTCTTGACTTGTTTTCCAGACTTTTGACAGGTCCCATTACTTTTCCAGTCACCGTCCTAGATTACTGAAGTCTCGACTTCCAGGCAGCAGAGAGCCGGCTGGACAGCCTGCAGTCGTTTCCCTGGGTCTTGGTGACCCGTGGGTCAGACCGCGGCTGCGCAGGCGCAGTTAGGAAGTCCTCGCCAGCCGCACCCTGTTCTTGGCATCGCCGAGTTCTTCCCGGGGTGCAGGAGGCCGTTAGGCCCGCATTAGCTCGCGGAGCCAGCCCGTGCGGCAAGCCAGTGGTGGGGCGCCTTGCGGAGCAGGACTGCCTGTAAGGAAGGGGGTTAGGCCTGTGAGGGGAGGGACCTTTCCTGCACCTGAGGGGAGGTGGGGGAAGGTGTCAGAGAGGAAGAAGGGAGAATGAGAAGACCCTGGGAGGGGAGGGGTGTGAGAGAGGCCGGCAAGAGCACCGCCATTCTGGGGAAAATGAGGGGCTAGGAGACATCCCTGCCCCAAGCCAAGACCTTCACCTTGGGAGCTCCCACAGAACAGGCCCCAACAGGGACAAACATTATACAGAAAAAGAAAAAAGGGACAAATTTCTTTTCTTTTAGTTTTTAAAAGAAGCTTTAGATTATATAAATGTTACATCAAAAATATAGGGCAGGGGGATGGATATGGCTCGAGCAGTTGAGCGCCTGCTTCCCACATGGGAGGTCCTGGGTTCAGTTCTCCTGCCACCTAAAAAACAAAAAAACAAAGCAAAACAAAAAACAAAAAAAGCCAACTCAGGGGAGCCCATGTGGCTCAGTGGTTGAGCCCTGGCTTCCGACATATGAGGTTCAGGGTTCAATCACCAGGTCGTACCTCTAAAAAGAGGGGAAGGGGATTCCCATATGTCCCATTCCCTCCTCTCCCCCACTTCCCCACTTTAACAACATCTTTCATTAGTGTGGTACATTTGTTACAGTTGATGAACACATATTGAAGCATTGCTCCTAACCATGGAATATAGTTTATATTATAGTTTAAACTCTGCCCTGCACAATTTTATAGGTTTTTTTTTTTTGTTTTGTTTTTTTGTTTTTTTGTTTTTTTTTTTTACCGGGAGGTCCTGGGGATCGAACCCAGGTCCCTCCATATGGGAGACGGACGCCCAACCAGTTGAGCCACATCCGCCCCCAATTTTATAGGTTTTGACAAAATGTATAATGGCCTGTTTCCTTCATTGCAATGTCATGTAGGACAATTCCAATGTCCCAAAAATGCCCCATGTTACACCTATTCTTCCCTCCCCTCAGAACCTCTGGTGGCCACTACCTTATATCAATGATACAAGTTTTTCCATTGCTAGAATAATAAGTCTATAATAGAATAATAATAAGTCTGAGTTTGGCTTAGAGCAGGGGTTCTTAACAAGGGGTCCATGCGCTTGAATTGAAACTCAAAAAAACGTTATTCTTGTGAAAACGTGTTGGTACAGGTGTGATATATTTATTAAATAATATACAGCATAGTGTGCACTTAGTAAGGGGTCTCTGGTTTTTCACCTAACTGGCAAAGGTGTCCGTGGAACAAAAAAGGTTAAGAACCGCTGGCTTAGAGAGAGGCTCAAATGTGGCCTCTCTCTAAGCCAAACTCAGCATATAAATGCACTACCTTTCCCTGCAGTGTGGGACATGACTCCCAGGGATGAGCCTCCCTGGCACCAAGGGATTATTATCAAGCACCAAACAGCAATGCATCTGGAAAAAAGACCTTGACCAAAAGAGGGAAATAGTAAATACAAATGAGTTTTTATGGCTAAGAGATTAAGAGATTTCAAAATGAGTTGGTTGGTCATACCAGAGGTTATGCTTATGCACATCTTAGCAGGATCGCATTGACTGCCACAGTAAACAGTGCCTCAAACAGCAGGGCTCCTGAGGCCTCTAGAGACATCTAGACACTATAAGCAGAGCAGACAGGCTTAGGAATTCAGCACCCTGTCAGTGGGCCCTACTTTGAAATTTATGTTCCCTAGTGTTACAGAGTTAGACTCATTTATAGTTTCCCTGCACATAGTTCTTCTACCCCTTTTATTTGAACCTATAATAGCCACTACACTTGTTAAATATTGTCCCAGAGACTTAAATCTTTGGTCTGGACTTAAATCACTGGACTCATCCAGGACAACTAACAAGGAGATGATGATGGACAATGCCCATCCC
Source organism: Tolypeutes matacus (assembly GCA_026826555.1). NCBI lineage: Eukaryota > Metazoa > Chordata > Mammalia > Cingulata > Chlamyphoridae > Tolypeutes > Tolypeutes matacus. The sequence goes on from JAKSZT010053820.1 coordinate 3,255,528, forward strand.
AAGGAACAGAGAGTATCTGCAAATGCAAGCAAGACAGTTCCATCCATCTGCCCCATGGGATCTAAATCCCCTCTCAATTAGAAACAGAGTAGGCACCACCATCCAAAAATCCTCAAGACTGGGGAATGAAAAATGGGACAAGTTTCTGAGTGGGGAATGGCAGACAGTAGCTCAAGATGCTGTGTCAACAGAAAACCTTTATATCAAAATCAATGTAAGACTAATCCTAAAAAAAAAAAAAAGCCAATCCATCTACTAGTAACTTCAATCATCTTCCAAGATGCCCCAATACATGGAGAGCTTCAAAGCCCCCCAGCTAGGTTCACGAATCTGACCAACCATTTGGGAGTCAGGGGAACAATGCCTAGAATTCAAGCAGTATTTGCAGCTGGGACTTGCTCTTTTGTAGAGGCCAGTAATGCCACATTTTTAATTGTCAAAGTCAGGAATATTCAGGCACAAAGGCTGGACTTTCCAAAGAATTATGCACAATATGATATTCCACTTTTATCTTCATAAATTTTTGTGCCTGGGTCTAAGTGGTGCTGGTGGTTGTCACTGCCTGCAAATGCAGGATCTTTCTGGTGAGAAAGTGCCAGCATCAAAGCTTGAAGAAAGAATGTCAGTGGCTTGGAAAACATCCCAGAGGTAAGAGCGGAATGCCCTTTTAAGATCTGCTGCATCACCAAAGCTTTTTGGCATGAAGGAAGATATTGTTTGGAAAAACAATGATTGCAAGATGAAAAGTAGTTCAGAAGAGTTTACTGTGAATGTAGATCCCCTTTAGATCTGGCGTCAGTGAGCACACATGCATTCATCTAGTCACAGCTGTTCCCATTCTTTCCACTTCTAGCACTGGCCTCACCAAGACTGGATTTTGGCCCTGTGCCTTAAGATGAGGTACTTTATTAGAAGGGGTTCTGTCAGTTCCAAACCTCACATTTGAGTCAGAGACACAAGGTGGCATGGTGTGTGGGCACAGAACCACCTGTGGGAAAGACTATCAGCCTAGAGAAAGCCACAGCCACGTGACTGAGCTGCTGTGATTTCTTTCCATTTCGCCTTTAGAGAATAATGCTTTGCAAAGCACTTTCACCTACATTATCTCATCTCATTCTCACAATCCTAGAAAAGAGGGCAGACATTATCATCACTCCATTTTAGAAATGAGAAATAGCAGCTCAGAGAAGTAAAAGTACTTTCTCAAGGGGCCCTGGTGTGTAAATGGCAGAGCCTGGATTCGACTGAGGTCTTTAGTGTCACATCTCACAGCATGAGATCTACCCACCATACCACGAAATCTTCTTTTAGGACAATCCCATCTCTAACTTTGTCTTTTGCATTATCTGGATCTAAATAGTTTGTTGTTTTAGGGGTGGAAGTTTCTTAGAGACTACAGAGAGTAGTCTTTGACATAGTACTGTTAAAACTTTTGGATTGCCACCACTGCTGATTTCTCCTAAGATGACACATACTTAGATTCCTTATGAGATGGCAGCTTTCATGCTTTATTTTCCTTATAGAAACAAGAAGGCTTGGTAGGCTTGACCTAATTTTCAAATCATACAAGAAAACCCTGATACACCTGGATAGTATGAATTATGGGATGGAATTTTACAGACCACCACCATGCCACCAAGCATTAGTAACTATTTGAATAAATTGACAAACTTTTATGTTTTATTGAAGTAGGAGAGTTTTGTGTGGGTTGTTTGGGTACAGAGCACCCTGGGGAGAAAGATAAGGGGCTTGCAGACAGCAGACTATTAATGGTGAGGTTCAAGTGGAAGAACATAGTGGGTTTGCCCATGAACCTATATGAGATACTTCAGGGGCCTCCCAGAAATAAGTGAGGAAGAGTTGGCAGGGGGAGTGGACAAGCAGAAGGTTCTTCAGCCCTTCAGTAGGAACTCAGAGCTAAAGAAATTTAGGCCTATGGGTATCATTAGCACCCATAGGCTGGTGAAAACTAGGATGTTTGGGTTTTACTCAGAAGGGGCTGAGCAGGGCAGGCACTCAAGAGTTTCATGGACTGCTTGATACACTAAAGGGTGCAAATACTCTTCAGTGCATTCACTTTTCTGACTGATGATGGCATAGACTGTGGGTAGTAAGGGTAACTTTTTCCTTGGAGAATATATAAGTATTTACATTTCTTGAACAGTTATCATTGAGGAAAAGGGTAGCATTTTTAAAATAGTATAAATCCTGATGAAGCAGATGATCCAGTACCAGAGTAATTGGATTCAAATGGAGATCATCATTCATAGATACTGTATTCATTTCTCCATTATTGTATAATAAATTACCCCAAGACTTAGTTGGTTAAAGCAATAATAATCATTTACTATCTTTCACGGTTTCTGTGGGTCAGGAATTCAGAGGGGACAGAGTGGGGATGGTTTGCTTGTCTGCACCACAATGTCAGCAGCCAATGGCTGGGGCTGGAAACATCTGAAAGCTCATTCACTTACATGTCTAGCAGTTGATGCTGGCTGTGCCTAGCTGGAGCGATCAGCCATAAGACCCACCCATGGCCCTTCATGTCACCTGGGTTTCCTCAAAGCATGGTGGCAGGGTTCCAAAGGCATGCACTCAGAGACTGAAAAGGAAATTACAGTGTTGCTTTTCTCACTTGCTATTGGTTCAGGCAGTTCCAAAGGGCCCACCTAGGCTCAAGGGAGAGGGAAAGAAGACCCCATAATTTCATAGAAGGATGTCAAAGTCATATTATTATAAGAAGAGTATGTAGGATAGGATATATGTCAGTGCAGCCATCTTGGAAAAATACAATCTGCCGCAGATGCTAAAAGGAAGAATGTTTTAGTGTTTTTTTGTTGTTTTTTTTTACACAAATCAATTTTATTGATACATATTAGTAAAGCAAACAATCCATCCAAAGTGAACAGTCAATGGTATATGGTATAATCACATAGTTGTGCATTCATCACTTCAGTCATTATTAGAGCATATTCATTATTTCAACAATAATAAAACAAAAAACTGACAAAACAAAAAATTCATCACCTCTCAATCTCTCTCTGCTTCCCCTACCAACTTACAACTTTTAGTAAGAAGTTTCACAGTTGTATGTTTGCAAAGCCAGCCTGCTGGTATACACACTGGTGGGTGATGAAGGATTTACATTTACATTTTCAGAGGGAAGTTCACAATCATTTCACAATCCTCCACCCCTTTGCAGCAATCACTGCATTTCTTCTGCTGGTCCGCCCCCTAGCTTCTCTATAGAATAACTTTATTTTAAATTATTATTTATATCTTGCTGCTTATTTACAGCCTCTTCTTTTCACATTCTTGTTCACATGGGCAGGTCACTCACTTTTTAGACTTTATTTCCTCATTAGTAAAATGAGCATGAAATCTGTGATTCTCAACGTTGGTTCCACATTTAGAATAATCTCAGGAGAGTTTTGAGGCTGAGAAAAATGTCCAAATCAAGGCATCAACAAGGTGATGCTTTCTCCCCTGAAGGCGGGTTTGCCAGGGGCCCTGGACTCCTCTGTCATATGGCAAGGCACATGGCAGTTTCTGCTTGTTTTAGTTTTTCTGGCTACCGAAGCAAATACCATGCAGTGGGTTGGCTTAAACAATGAGCATTTGTTGGCTCATGGTTTTGAGACCAAGAGAAGTCCATATCAAGGCCTCATCAAGGCCATGCTTTCTTCCTAGACTGGCATTCAGGGGCTGGCTGCCAGTGATCCTTGGTCCTTGGCTCCACTGCCACACAGCAATGCACATGGTAGACTCTCTTATCCTCTCCCTTCTCTTCAGGGTTCTGCTGATGTTCAGCTTCCTGCTTCCTGCAGCCTTCTGTCTCAATTCCATTCTGATTATAAAGGACACCAGTATTAGGATTAAGACCCATCCTGATCACACCTTAACTGAAGCAACCTCATCAAATGGTCCTACTTACAATGGGTTCACACCTATAGGAATGGATTAAGAACATGTTCTTCTGGGGTACATAGCCCCAAATCACCACAGGAGACCATCCTCCCTCAACACCCCATATCCATTAGATGCTGGGGAACTGTGTCCAGCTCTGGCCTACAAAATTTAAGATGGTTAACTTGTTATCTCACCAAAGCCTTGTCACCACCCAATTAGCTGAAAAGTTTTAGCAGTAGCTTTATGTCTCTCTAAGCCCTTCTGAGTGCGGAGCCCAAGTTCCCATCTCCTGACCTTCAGTCCTCCTGGGCCCCTCTGAGTCTAGAAGTCTGGATGGTGAGCATGTCTATACCTTGGGTAGAGCAGATGGAGCACCCATGCTGGGCCTGGCTCTTGGTGGTGGTAGTATGGGGTATCATGAGACAATGCACTGTATTCCTTTTTCAAATGCCACTCAATTCAACTTCAAAAATTCTGCCTTTAAGGAGAATGCCATGAAAGATGCTTGCAGTGCAGACTCCTTTCAAGTGCAGTTATCTGGGGCAGGGCCCCCTCTAGCTGATTGCCCTGCCCCCCACCCCACCCTTCAAGGGAGGGCCCTAGTAGGGAGGAGCCTCTCAGAAACTGTTCCTAAGGCAGCAGCTGGAGAACTCTAGCTGCAGGGTTTTGGAGTGGGAGGAAAATAGTTTTTTCCTACATTAGGGTAGAGCCCCAGATGTGACTTGCTTAAAGACTTCTAAGTGACTAGGTTATCAGGCAAGGATTTTCATTATTTCAACTGAAGTTGGAGTGAGAGGAAATATGGGTAAACAACATAAAGGATTTAGATGAGAAGAAAGAATTTCCCAGCATCAAAGAGGAAAAAATTCTTTGTTCTGAGCACATTTTAAAAAGGTAAACAGACCTCCCTTGTCCACCAACTTTTGAGATCTAGTTTAAATCTCCCTACATATCTCTTCCTGAGCTTCCACCTTTTACATGAATTAATAGATCTTCTGTTTGTGTTGCCACATCTTTCTTACAGCATTTATAAAACTGATCTGTGGACTTCTCAGGGGCAGGGATTCTCTTATTTCCAGGGTTGCTAATCCTTAGGAGGCAAATAATACATACTAAATGTTGGTTGATTTGATTATAAGTGAAAAGCTGCCTTTAGACTGGAAAATGTGTTAGTCCTCATTAGAGCAATGTATGTTAGCAAGTTCTAAACATCATCTGTGGAATGGGACCAAGAGGGGCTATGCAGAAATTGTTATGGGGATGAAAAAATGCCTACATAGCATCTGGTCTATTACAGTCCCTTTCTCTCCTTTTCCTTTTGTCTGACATTGATTGGATCTAGAGCAAAGCTCAAGTTGAAATGAGAGGTCTGAGTGACTTCTAGAGAATGCCAAAGTAACTGAGGGAACTGGATAGCAGAGAAAATAAGAAGCATGTCCTGCACAGGGATTTGGGAGGATAAGCAGAGCAACCAAAGCATGCTAACAAAAGATGGTGGAGGAGAATCTCAGTGCCGTGATAACACTCTCATAAAAGCTTCCCCTTTGCTTTGTGGATTGCTAATACAGGCTACTTGGGAGGGGCATTTAAATCAGTATGCACAGGATCTTCATACCAGGCACCTTCTTGAGGGAGAAGCTGCCCAACCAATTCACCAGACAAATCAATTCATGACAAAGGGGCCAAACTTCACTTGAAGAAGTTAGCTCGAGCGATCAAAGGATTTCCTAAGGCAAGATTCAGAATGTTCCAAAGTCCCTCCCCTAAAGTGGGGAGAGGCAGGCGGCACATGCCTGCTAGCAAAGTAGACAAAAGAGGCTTCTTTTAAACTGGAAGGTGTAAAATAGAGGCAGGGTGGCTGTGAACACCATGGCAGCAATTATGCAAAAAAAGACTGGGATCCAGACACAGGACAGCACCATCCTATCTGACAACACTGGCAGTGTCATATTCCAACAAGAGCTGTTTAAGAGCTGCTAATTACTTAGATTCCAATAAGAGCTGTATCTGAAAAGTGATTTTGAACTGACTGCAGCTTTTTGAACTGATTGCAGCTGGAAGCTATAAAGGTGGGGAATCTAAATAAAAGTGAAAAATTCTTTGATCAAACACAAAGGAACGCTTCCAAATAAAAATACCTTTCTTTTACATACACATCATAGCTATCTGTTCACATGTGAAAACAAATGATTCACACACATCTATTAAACCTATAAGCATCTACACTAAATTTAATGTTCCCTGAGACCAGGGACCATACTTATTCATCCTTATAACATGTTACAGGGTCTAGCATAGTTCTTGGCACACAGAAGATGCTTGGTGAATTTAATTTAATTGATGCAATTGTTATATTAATTATTTGATCAGGTAATTGTCATTTTTTAAAATAACGAGCTTAGAAGATTGAATACTATTGGAAAGCAAGATAAAAGACCATAAAAATAGCATCAAATTCAAGAATGCTTACCTATTTTTCTAGAAGCCCCAAAGAAATATGCAAATAGGTATTCTTGAAAGGCAAGCCAAACACTCTACATTCCACAACAGAGACCATCTTGATTGCGCTGTGCCAGTTGCTAGGCAACCACTTGGTAATTCCCCATGTAATAGAGATGAGCCTGTCATCTGCTTTCCTGGCTAAATGTGACATGAGGAGACAACAGGTAAAGGACAGCCAAGAACACTAGCACTTGGATGACACAATCACTCCTGAAGTGTGATGACACTGAAGAAAATCCCCCTGCCCTGTCAGAAAGTGCTGGAGGGAGAATTTCATTAAACAATTTGCACAAAACATTGCTATGAATTTTCTTGGATTTACCCTGTGGGTAAATCCTGTGGCTTATCCTGTTATCCTGTCCACAAAGCAGAAGACCAAAAGTACAGTAGCTGTGCATGTGGATGGCTGCCAACTCAACAAGGGCTCCAGATCAGCATGTCCATGACTCCAACTGGGATGAGACTTTACCAGATAAAAGTAGCCTTTTAAGTTGTAAATAGGACACACAACACTTCAAAGAAACCCAAGATCTGGGTGAATAAGTCATAATAATTTTTTACATCTGCAGAAACAGCTCTTGGTAATTTCTTTGTTTGTATATGATTTCCAAGACATTTTAGGGAAATGAGCTGCCTTGTACAGACTCCAGTCCACTATAGGTATTGACATCCTTTTGAAATAGGCTGAAAACACGATGAAGCTTTAGAGAATGAATCAGGAATGTCTCAAAGCTTCTCTGACATTAAGCAAGAAAAAAGGAGTTGAAATTTAAATGCCACTTCAAATTTGGAGGGCTAAGAGAACTCATCTTTTTCATTCACATTTTCAGAATGACACCCCCTCCAGATTAAAAAAAAAAAAAAATGCCCACCTTACTCCACGCCTATCATATTTAAGTCTTCTTTGGGAATTGACTGCTTGCTTTCGTCTGCTGCTTGAGATTTAACTTTGAGATCTCAGGCAATCAGTTTGAGAGAAAGCAGGCTCTGATTTGAGATAAAATCAACCAGGCAGTTTTGAAGAACTGCACAAGGATTCAAGCCATCTGGTGCTTATTTATCAGACCTGACTTAAAGCCCAACTGGCCAGTCCCGTGGAATGAATCCTGTCAAAAGACCAACCCTGCCTATCTATCCCACCCTGGAAAGAAGGGAGCCGGTGTGCAAATTTCTTGGGTATGTCTATCTGCAAAGAAAAGCCACTGCATCCCTCACCTCTACTGACTTCCAGGTTTAATAAGATTCTCTGTGGAATTCCAAATAGAGTGGTGATGCTGAATTTTACCTGAACCCTGTGATTCTGGAAAACAGTGTAGGTTGAGAAATGTCCCACTCCACCCACTGTGTTACTGTTGGTGAAGTTGATGGCCTTAACTTCTCCTTAGCTTGAATAAACTTTAGACAGTCTTCCCCTTGTCTCTAGGCACCTTACCTCCCTCGCCCTGGCCCTTACAGAATCCAGATAGAATATGTTCCACCTGGCTTGGACAGTAAATTTGGGAGATAACATCACGTAATGGATATACCCCATTGCTGGCCCTCCCCCTCCAGTCCTCTTCCAGGAGCTTCCAGTCCTTACTGCCCTCTGCTTCAGTGAGGTTGACTCCTCTCTCTCATGTGATAGCCTTCTACTCTCTCTCTCTCTTTCACACATCCTCACTTTCTCTTCTCTATTGCATATAACTGAGTAAAGTCATCCTTGCCTATTTCACATTGTTTGGTGCAATTTTTCTTTGATAAGAGTCAGCCAATTGAGAAATGTATATATTTATTCATCTGTGTTTACTTTTTAGTTTTTAATTGTTTATATTTTCAATTATTAATTGTACAAAATAAAGTTAAAAAAAAAAAGAGTCAGCCACGAGCCAGACCAAATTTTAGGGAGGTTTCAAGGGCGTTCTTGAGCAAGTGCTCAGACCTGCAAAAGATCTTAGATTTTTAAAGCATGAGGAGGAGAACACTTTCCGATGACTAGGAGAGGCAGGAGCAACATAGGGTCTGGAGTTGCTTTGCCAAATCATGAGTGTGTAGCAAAACCCATGGCAGTCAGCATCTTCCTTCACTTCCCCCTTTTAACATACCCCAATGACCACATATAGTCATGTGCAAAAGGCCTGGAGGTGGGAGAGAGCAGACTGAGTCAGGGAATTGACAAAAGTAAAAAGATCTCTGAAGTCTGCCCTTGTACCCAGGGCCATGGAAGTTACTCAGTCCCCTGATTGGTGATGTCCTTTTCTTCTCTGGAGTCCTGTCCGTGATGCATGAGCCCACTGTTATATTTTCAGAAAGTCTGGGTACTGTTGATGTCAAGCTGGTTGAACACTTACTATTTCAAATCCACTTTGTGGGAGAAAAAACTTAGATCTATCTAATTCCTGCCTTTATAGCACTTTATAGCACTTAGACTCCAGTGGGGGAGACAGATAGGTACCCAAGAAATCACAATGCAAACCAATCTAGATCAAGCTAAATTCAATTCCAGGAACGATTGTCTGTGGTGGCTACTCCTGATCTTGGGCTTTGTAGCTATCTTTCCATTACTGAAACATCAAGTTCCATTAGAGAGCCTCAATTCCATCTGGCTTTTGGCTGTCTTGGCCCATTCCCTACCTTTTGGCAATCCCATGCTGATGAATTCAGCTAGCACATGAAGACTGTTTACAGAAGTGAGGGAAACCAGTAAAGCAAGATATGAAGTCAAGGAGAACCTATAAGCCAAAAATCAAAGTTCCACAGAAAAGGGCAACTGGACACTTTCTGGGTCATGGAGAGAGAGAGAGAAGTTGTGAGAATAAGTCAAACACTTCATTTTGAGTGGGGGAAGACAAGACTTTTCAAATCCACTAAAAAGATTTCTTGAACAGGGGATCTCACAGGTAAAAGGCAGCCGCTGAGTAGTTTGGGAAGATATGTGGGTTGAAATCAGCATATACAACACACTCAACAAATATCTCCACCACATGCAGAGATAAAGAAAAAGAGGATCACACATGGAAGCATTTTCTGCAAAGTTTGCCTTTAGAGTGTCCAATCTCCATTCCTGGCATCCTTTCCCACACAAGTGATGGTAGCCATGCCTTCTGGCTCCCCATGGGTAGCACAGCAGGGAAGGGTATGGAATTACCCATTTCCACTTTAACACACAGGCAGCCTAGCAGAATGGCTAAGAGCAAGGACTCTGGAATTCAAATCCTGGCTCCACCACTTATCATTGGTGACTTTGGCAAGTGACTCAAATCTGTATCTCTTTCCTCCTCTGTGAAATGAGAATAATGATACTACACCTATCTCACAGGACTGTGTGAGAATTAAATGAGTAAATCTAGGCAAAACATTTAAAACAGGGTCTGGTAAATAGTAAGCACTTTATGTTAGTTATTATGGAAAACTTTATCATGGGTTCCAAAGTATTTCTATTAAAGGAATTTCAGATATTAGCAAACAGATGGAGAACTATTGGGGGGGGGGGGTTTCCATTGCCCCTGAAATCTAACCCTTATCTATACATCATAAACATCCTGAGTGTAACTTGAATATTGTCCTTTTAGTATTCCTGTTCTTCCAGAAGTTCTCCTAAGAAATAAGAGCTAAGAACCAACCTGGCTGGAGGGAATCTAGTCAAGTGGCCAAGGGAGAAAAAAAAATCATGTTTCCTGCTGTCACCTCTGCCTCTGCTGGTATGGGACCTGTAGATCCCCCTGCCCAGGCACCGGTTGGAGGCCTTCTTCCCTTCTCTCACTGCCCTGTGACTCTGGGCATACACACACCTCATCAAGAGAATCCCATCAGATCCTCTTAACTCCATGAAGTAATCAGCATTAACGATGATAATGATGTATGGAAAATAATCATTTTACTGATGTTCAAACTTATGGTCAGAAAAATAAAATCAGTGGTTCCCAAATGCCAATTCAAGAACTGATGCCAGTTCTTGTGGTGATGTTTTTCACTGGTTCTCAGTAAAATTGGAAAAGAGTAATGCAATGAGTTTTTCATAGAGCCGAAATTATTCCATTTTTAAATTGTGAAATTATGTCCTATTTTTCTTCCTGTTTAAATGTGGGGGAGGATGTTGAGATGCCCTTCTTTTATAAAATGATAGGAACTGGGATTTGAAACTAGATTGTTTGACTACTTCCACTGCTTTCTATTATACTATTTTAAATAACTGTGAAATAATTTTAAATAACTTTTTACCTTCATTTTAAATAAAATATTAAATATTTGTAAATATTTAAAATTATACACAATCTTGTATACTTTTAAAAAGTCTTCAAATAAAGTTCAGCACAAGGTTAACTCTTCATGGTAGTTAAGCAGAATTTAAGACCTGCCCGGGTGGGAAGGATAGGTAATAACTTAACGATGTATGCTGGGTGGTAGTGCAGTTTGTGACCTCCAGTCTGTGGCTCTTCAGGGCAGGAGAAAGAAGAAAGAAACCTATTTGCAAATCCCTAAGAGCAGCACTTAAGGGAGCAGGTCTCCCCCTGCTGGAAGTGGTGGTGGCAAATGGGAGCCTGGAACCACAAATGGAACCGAGCAATTAGAAGGATCCTACAGCAAGGAGAAATATTGCTTCGAAACCCACATTCCAACACAGGGACCTTAGCCTAATCAAATGTATGAGAACAAAGATTAAAGCTTGTGACATCAGGAAACTATCAACAGAGGTGCTGATTTAGATTTACAAACCCTGTGAATTAACAAAGGAAAGTTTTTTTAAAAATTGGCTTGGTGACAAATACTATATGAATGCATTTTTATGAACCAAATATATTGTGTAGCATATTTCTTGATTAAAAAAAAATTATATGTGTCCATTACATTTAATTAAGAAATGTATATATTTATTCATCTGTGTTTACTTTTTGATTTTTAATTGTTTATATTTTCAATTATTAAAAGTACAAAATAAAGTGAAAAAAAGAATAAAAAAGTTGGCTTGGCTATATAAAAATAATATTAGATAAAATTATTACCCATTTTCATGAATTGCTTACCTAAATATCTAATTAAGTAGAATCATACAGTAGCTCAATATGAATTATATTTATTAGTAAATTGGTCTGATTCATTTGGGTTCCATTACCAAACTTGTCTTTGAAGCTCAAGTTATTATTGACAAAGCATGGTTGCCTGCTCATAAAGTGAGTAAAAACAGGGAAGGTTGATTTATTTGCCCCTTGGAGGGCAAAGATAATGCTGCCCATCAAGCTTTTGCTTATTTATTCTCTTTTGTCTGGTATGCATTATGCTCTTACCACTTCCATGACTGTAAATCTGACTTATATCTGTCATTTTTGAAGCTTTACCTGCTGGTTCTCTTTTCCTCTACCAATATGCAAAAAAACAAGCTGAAAGTTATCCTCTGCCCCCACCCCCACCCCCACCCCCACCCCCGATTTTATTCATTAGATTTTATTCAGAATCTTCTGGCCTTACACTTTCTATCTAACTTGTATTGTTTATTAAAGCATGTTTTATTTTCCATATTAGATTTTAAGTTACTTGAAAGTAAAGACTGTTTTGTTCCACCTCAAAAAGAGATATGGTTTACTGGTTAAGAGGCAGGGGCTTAGAAACTCATTAAAGGCACAAACTTCAGTTCTCTCTTTTATAACCTGGAAATAACTGCACCTACCTAATACATTTGTAGAGGTATTTGAAGAGAATGCATATCAAGCTGCTTGGTTCTTAATTACTTGGTAATTGTTGACTACTGTTTTCATTCCCTCCAGCCTTACATGCCATGGGCATTCAGATTATTTGGTGGTTGGTTGTGCTAATACATTGAAACCTATTAATGCATTAGCATTATTTGTGTGTGGTTTATGTGATTAACTGTGACTTAGTAGTGCTTAAAAAGACCTAGATTACCAATATAAAGCAATCCTCCCACTCCATCAGTTGTTAATCAGTGCTGTCCAAAGTCTGCGAAGCTAATGTGTATTATGTGCGCTGTCCAAGAAAGTAGCCATTAGCCACATGTGCCTATTGGGCACTTGAGATATAGTAAGCACGAGTGAGAAAAATGAATTTTTTATTTTATTTAATGTAATAACCTCAAGTGACCAGTGGCTACTGTATTGGTCAGGGCAGCTCTGCAACTTGCCTCGATCTCCGAATTCAACTGTGCCTTCTTTTTCACGCGCCGAGGAACTTCCATCATCTAAAAAGTAACGCTCACTGATTCAACTCATCAGAACTTCAGTCGCTCCAACCCCCTTTTTCTCTTCAGCTGCTACACGTGTGTTCACAGTAAAACATCACCTAGAGCTGGCAAAAGAAACAGCATCCATAAAAAGCCGACAGCTCTGACAGTCGCACGGGATAAAGTGAGTCAAACATCAAGTGACATGAACTCATCCAACAAAAGTACTCATCGCGTCCCTGCCTCGCGGAGCAAAGCCTCGCGCGGCAGATGGGAACGCACACAAACCACGGCAACAGGCGTGGCAACAACGTGAGCGGCGCGGGGAAAGGTCTAGGACCGCCTCTGCCACGCTCGGACGGGGCCGAAGCTGCCCCGCCTCCTCCCCACGCCGGACACCGTCCCAGGGCTCCGCGTGCCAGCCAGGTGCGGCCTGTCCCGGTCCCCAACCTAAACGCAGTACTAGACCAGAGAGCGGCTTCACTCCGGACACTCCCCACCCGCTCTCTCAAAAGAATCACGCCTCGGCCTAATCTGCAATACACCGCCCAGCCCAAGTTTCTCGAAACTCCGCCGCGAAAACGCGCGCGCGCTGCTCGCGGCTCAGGGTCCCACACACAAAATGGCGTCAGAGACCCCAGAAGCCAACCATAGAGACGCCCGCCTTCCGTGAAGAGAGCGCAGGCCTCTTCGGGACGTCCCCGCCCCCCGTGAGGCCTCGTTTTCCGGCGTAGGGGGAAGATGCCTCTCAAAGGGCCCTTCTAGGAGAATAGCGAGCAGACTCGGTGGTGCAGAGGCCTCCGAGCTGGGTCACGTGGCTGGTGAAACCTGCCGCGGAGGCGGGGGGAGGAGAAAGGGGCGCGAGGCCCGAGATAGCTCAAGACCCCGCGACCGGCCGGGTTGTCATGAAGCCGCGGGGCCGGGCTCGCGCATGCGCTACCTGACCCGCGGGGCTGGTCGTGGAACAGCGACCCCGGCCCTAGGTGAGAAAGGGAGGGCTGGGCTTGAGCGAGGCGGGGAGCGGTGGAGGCGGGGAGAAGGGGAGCAGGGATGGCGCGACTGGAGAGGGCTTGTGGGAGGAGCGTGGGGAAAGGCGGTGGGAGCCGGGGAGAGAAGAAGGGGAGCGAGGTAGGCGAGAGGCAACCCGGGGCTTTCGAGGGACAGAGGGCCAAAAGCAGGGGAGCAAGGGATGGTGCGTCCCTCCCTCTATTTAGTTGGTTGGTTTTGCTGTGAGGGGGCGGGGACTGTGCGAGAGGGAATCGAGGGAGAGGTAGGGGCTGTGGGAAGGGGTCTTCCGTGAGGAGTAAGTGGGGTGAGATGGTTAGGCTGGTCTAGCCTCGGGGTGCCGGGGGGCCCCAGCCAGCCGCTTCCAGGGCGTGCAGGGAGCCTGGAGACCTGCATAATTGGAGCAGAGGGGCAGGGAATGAGTGAGTGGGCACTGGGCCGGCAGGGTGAGGGACTTTCAGTTTGGGGCGGGAATAGTGGCCCGTTCTGGGTTCCCGGCACAGGTGTGCTGTCTTTTACAGAGACCTACTGCCATCCGCTTTGCTGGGTAGCTCCCCTGGGTGGCCAGCTTGCCAGGCATGGCGCCAGGAGGTGGGGGGTGGGAAGTGGGGGTGAAAGATGGGCAGTGACAAGTAAGAAGTTAGTGGTTAGTGGGTGGGTGGGGGAAGCTCTGGTCCCGGCACAGGCCGGAGCCAGGCTCCCTGTTGTTGCCCAAGACCTGGCAGTACACACTGCCTGGGCATTTGTCCTGGGAGGCTGGTGGCCTGCCAGTCACAGCACAGAACTGGGGTCTGCCCAGTTCTGCCCAGCTGAGTTGGTGGTCTGGTGGATGGCTGGAGGGTGCTGACGCTGCCTGGCACAGATGCAGCGTGGGCTGGTGCAAATGGGTGGTGGGCACTGTTACTGTGAACACTTCTGGAAGCAGGAGATTGGAAGAAATTCTCTAATCTGACCTCTTTTTTAAAAGGAGAAAATGGAGCGCCCTATACCGGGTTCCCAAAATTTAAAAATGTATGGAATCAGGGTTCAGGATCTTTGATATGAGTTAGCAGCCAAGTTGGAGAATGGAAATTAATGAATGCAAAGGGGAAGATGAATCTTAGAGATTTAGGCAGATAGATTTTTCCCCCATTACAATACACAGACATTCCTCCAGAATCCTCTTTGAATATGCAGATCAAGAGAAAATAACTTCTGAAAAAAACTAGAAATATATTTATCATTCTAACTGGGATTACTCATGGTTTTCTGGGTGGTGATTTTTCTATTTTCTGTGGCTTTGTTGCTTTATTGTATTTAAGCCTCTGCTTGGGCTTTAACCTCACACCTCTCTGTCCATGCACGCATGTTATACACGTGACACATTTTCAAGGGAACTTGAGCTCTCAGGACAGTTGCCAGGTATCTATAAAAGAAGAGATCTGAGAGCAGCATTTCAGATTCTTTCCTTGTAACCCTTTGTCTCCTTTTTATCATAAACTCAAATCTCCAGAGATTACTTGTGGGTTAGAGCCAGTGTAAATCCCTTTAATTTGGTTGGTCATTTTACCCTTGAGCTCAGAAAGGAGTGATTTCATCTTAGAATATGGATTTGACAAAAAATAAAAAAAATTAAAATATGGGATATGGGGTTGATCTGTTTCTTGCAGTGAACCAGAGATTAAACTTAGATCTTGAGGTGACCATGATGTTTGGAATTGCAGAATCTTGACTGTGAAACTATTTGGGAATTCTGGTGACAGTTAAACTGCTAGAGCTGTCAGAGAGACTCAGCAGGACAAAAGATTTGTTGAAATTTATTATTCTGCCGAGTGTCTTCTGTGTGTTGGATGCCTGTTAATGGTTGGGGCTGAAGTTGCAATGATGAAAAAGTAATCCTTGAGGTTGAGGAGACAAGTAATTAGACTCAGGTGTAAAAAGTGCAAAAATGGAAGTGAGAGTCAATGCTATGGAGCACTTAAATTATACTTATGAATTATAGAACTTTGGTTATAATTTTATTTTATATTTATATGAACTTCTATATTGATTAAATTTACATTATGAGTTTTACTGTGTTCTATGCTTTCTGGGTACCTTTTAGACAATGTGCTACATGTACACTTATAAGAGGCCCAATTAGGGTCAATCTTGACAGTTTTTGGAGTTTAATTGGATCCATCGAATGCAGAGTTAGACACATGAGGATCTGAGATATTTGTCAAGCAATGTTAGTGGCTTCCAGTCTGTGCCAGGAATGCAGAAATGACACAGAGGATAAGAACTTAGTAACCCATTTTCAACTCCTAGTCAATTTATTAATATCTAAGTTCCCTAAGGAGGAAAAAAAAAAAAATCCAGCAGCTTCTTGAGGTTGTCAGACTCTGTCATTTGCATGTTCCTCCACCTGTTTCTTCCCTGTGGAGGCCTCCATGGGGCTCTGACCTGTTGCGTGGGTCTGTTGTTCACTGGCTAATTGACATCCTCAGTGCCACTCCCAGCCACTCTTCTCTGAGAGTAGGGTGAGATGGGATGGAGCTCTTCATCACCATCCCACTTGAACCTCCCTGGGACAATAAGGATTTGTGCTACTTAAAGACATCTTGGGGAAACGGATGTGGCTCAAGAGGTTCGGCGTCTGTCTACCATATGGAGAGACCGGGGTTCGATCCCCGGTACCTCCCGGTAAAAACAAAAACAAAAACAAAAACAAAAAAAACCATCTTGACTTAGGACAGGGCCTTTCATAGTTTTAGACATTCTCACATCCAAAATAGGCAATTTGCCATTGTAAAGTAAATTATGCACTCCTTATTTCCAACTGCCACCAGTTCCCCAGGATCTAAACTTTTTGTAGTCTTTCTCCTTTTAACTATCTGCCAACATTTCAGTTTTTGTTTTCGCAGTCAAGATTGTTCTTCAAATTCTCTATGAGCCGGAATAAATTTGTGCTTTTTCAGTAGCTCTGTTCACTACACTTTACTAACAGTAACAAGACCCTTTTCATTTTCTTGTCACAAGGACTATGGAAGACTAAATCGAGATGCTTCACCTAAAGTATCTTATGAAATAACCCATGTTTTGTAAGATAATGTGAAACTCTGTTGCATGCTTTATTAGTTGCTGCTAATGTGTGTCACCTTCCTAATCTATTTGGCTTTTTTTTTTTTTTTTTTTTTCCTTACCGGGAGGTCCCAGGGATCGAACCCTGGTCCCTCCATATGGGAGACAGACGCTCAACCATTTGAGCCACGGCCATGCCCCACCTTCCTAATCTAAATCAACAGCCTGGTCATACTTGCAAGAGTCTGAATGCCCATTCACAAGCACATCCATTTTGAAGACACCGCTAATTCACTTTTGGACAGTACTATTTGCAAGAGAATTAAATTATGCATATTTGTTGCATTTCACACAAAAGGATCCTGGTTTAATTGCAAATACAGTTTTATATTTTAATCACCCTCCACCCCACCCCACCTACACTGGGCCATCCACTTCATAGCCATCCAACAGAGAATCACTGCTTTTGCACAGTGCTGTGCAAGATGTGACAGCCCTATTGTCTATTTTTTATGTGCACAGAATTAAACATGCAACCTGTTAAAGAGTCCTTGATTTGACCAGAACTGATGAGGAAACCAGTCCCCTTAAATGAGTTATATTCGGTGCAAAATAATTTTTACTTGGAATTGTGTTTAAAATTCAGTCTCCTTCAGATTGGTTTGTATTCCCTTTATTCTGCTTCTTCTGAATACAAAAGTTTGAGCCAGAGGGTTGTTCAAGGATGCTCCTAAACATCATTGTCTTCTATTTAATTTTATTTTGAATCCTTCCTCTGCTTCTTGAATAGTTGATGTTCTCCATTAGATCTGGTATTAGCAGAAATGTTCGGGCTTGCCATTTCAGGGCATCCCAGATATAACAGTTTGGCAAGGGACCTGTGTGTCTACCCACTCAAAAGGACAAAAGGATGGGAGTCCTGAGTGGATTGTGAATTGAAATATTACCAGGCTTTACTACCACCTCTCCACTTTCATTATTATTGTTCTTTTCCCCCCTATTCTCTTTATCCCTTGTTTGTATTCTTATCAAGCCAACCTTACAGCTGCCATTCCTGGGTGACTCAAGTGGCCTTCTGGCACCAGAGGGAAGGAAGCCTCTGCTAGCCCTTCAGTGGACTTGTCTCATTCTTTGCACAGTTAGCCTGTGCAAAGTTCTGGACTAGCTGTATGTCACTGGAGAAAATCTAGTCGCCTTTCCTGGGCTCCATAATTGTATATCTGTCTGCCTACCCAGCACGTCCACTTGGATGACCACTGTCACTTCAGACTCTACACAGCTCAAACTGAACTCTTGCTACCTCCCTCTCGCCCCATCCCACCTGCCACCTGGAATCCTTAGCTTAGGAGATGGTACCACCATCTACTCCCTACATATAAAAATCAAGTCAGCCTTCTACATATGTCTCCAGTGTGTTCACTTTTTTCCATCTCCATTGCCACCACTTTAATTCAGCTGGACTGCTATGGTGGCATCCAAATGTTCTCAGTGTTATTCTTGCCTCTCTCCAATTCAGTCTTAGCCCAGCGTCCGATCACTGTTCTGATTAAAATTCTTATGTGGCTCCCCATTGCTTTTCAGTTAATATCAAAGTTTAACATGGATTACAAGGCACTGCCTTTCTGCTGCCTACCTGCCTCTCTGGCATCAGTGCATAGCATCCTAACCCCTCAATGCTGCCTTCCAGCCTCCCTGGCCTTTCAGTTCTTTGAATGTGCTGAGCTCCTTGCCTCCTTGGGACCTTTACACTGCCTGAACACACCTCCATGCTTATTCATCCCTCTTCACCTGGCTGACTCCTACTAACTCCTTCCTACCCTGCTGCAGAGCCCACCTATGTGTCACTTCCTTGGGAAAGCCTTCCTTTCCCAGGTCCCTCCAGACCATCAGCTCCCCCGCCCCCCCTTATAGCTCTTATCAAAATAGCAATTAATTAGTTTTGCAATTATTTGGTTAATGTCTGTCTCCCTAGCCTGCCAGCTCCAGGAAGGTAGGGACCACGTCTGTCCTAGTCACTCTATAGCCCTAGTCCTAGCACAATGCCTGATTCATAGTGGGCACTTGGTAAATAGCTTTAAATGGTTGAATGTCACTTATCTGAGCCTCAACTTCCTCCTGGGTAAAAATGCAACTGAGGAGGTCATTGTGAGGCTCAAGTGAGATAACATTCACGGCAATAATACTGTGAACTCACTTTTTTATATAATCCAAGCACATTATGATGTATATCTTATTTGTGCATAAAAAGCTTTTCAGGCCAAATAAGTAGCATACATTCGTTATAAGGAGTTGTTTTTACTCTGCTCATTACCTCATCCAAGGAGGTGAGAGGATGGGAAGCGGATGTGGCTCAATCGATAGGGCTCCCGTTTGCCATATGGGAGGCCCCGGGTTTGATTCCCGGGGCCTCCTGGTGAAGGCAAGCCAGCCTGCGAGGTGCGGTGAACCGACGCAGCAGGACGACCCAACAAAGGGAGACAAGCAGACACAGAAAAACACACAGCAAATGGACACAGCGAGCACAAGCAGCAAGGGGGGGATAAATAAATAAATAAATAAATAAGTAAAATCTTAAAAAAAAAAGAGGTGAGAGGTTAATTAGAGAAACTACACTATGGGAGGTGGTGGTGGTAATTCACAAACATGCCAGTGTGTACCTGGGACACAGACCTCGTCCCAACAGTGTGACCTCTCCTCTTCTTAGGGCAGAGGGTGAGCTGACCTGGTTACCCATTCCAAAATGAGTGTGGTTTGTGTGTCTTGAATTTGTGGTGGAAGTAGAGGGCAGTGAGAAGACTCTGCAGCTGCATTCTACTGTTCAGTCCATTTGAAGCTTGGTCAGCCGAGACCTCAGAGCAGATATAGTGGAAGTGAGCGAGGCCAGCTTTCCTTGCCTTTCCTTTTCTCCTCACTCTTTGGATCACCTGTTTCAGCCCTCGAAGCAATGACTTCTTATGTAATTGTTGTTTTTCATAGGGCAATCCAGATGAAAAGAGTATTGATGAACCTGCTTCCAGCCCAGTAAACATGGAAAGGAAAAACTTACCCAGAGAGAGCCCCAGAAGACTCTCGTCCAAACTAGGCAAAGGCACAGAGATGAAAAAAGTGGCTCGTCAACTCGGCATGGTGGCTGCTGAGTCAGATAAGGACTCTGGATTTTCAGGTTAAAAAAACACCTTTTCATTTCTACATTGTAATCAGTGATTTGCCTGGAGAGTTTCTTCCCCAAACCTCATTTGTGTCTTATGGATGGAAACTTTCATGCACAGGATAAAGGACTAGAGATGTCTTAAGATGGTCATTCTGATGCCATGTGGCGGGGTGCTGTCTAGTCAGCGTGGGGGTGGTTCTGAAAGGATTATTTGATGTGTTTTTTCAACTTAGACTCTCAACTTTAAACCTTACACTTTTGACCATTACAAGGAGTTACTAGATGTAAAAAAACAAACAAACAAAAAAAACCCACATCTAGATACATGTAATTCTGTTGTTTTGGTTCCTTTTTCATAGGAATAGTTCACGTTGCAGGGGAAAAAATACAACTGCATGTTGTCACCATGTAAGAAATTGGAAGGCTGTCCGTTAAACAAAAGTAGTATAGAATTTGTTAAGATAACTTTTTTTGCTAAGGAAGTTAATTTTGCTGAGCTAAAAACATTTTCCCTCACACTCCATCCCCCTAGAATCTGTGTGTTGTGTGTTTTGGACTGTCAGCCATCTGGCCCCATTGTAAAGAGACAAAGGAGTAGAAAAATCAAATTTCTTGACTAGTTTGCCTTAAATCTTACCTGGAAGTGCCAGCTGCTTACCTAGGGAATCTTTTAATTTTGTGCTGAGGCTCTTTTTTTAATTTCCAGGTCTGGAGATGGTGATTTGAATACGGTTCTAAATGTCAACAGTTTTGGCCCAGGAGATGGCAGAGGTGTGATGCCAGGGGCTCCTGGGTGGGTCAGCATCCTGAGAGTAGAGCCCTCTCCTAGGGGAAGTTTTATATTGCCCAAGCTCACAGAGACTGATCAATCAGTCTTGTTGATTTATTAATTTATAGTGTAAATGCAGCTGTCAGGAAAACTAGAACTCTCTCATTCTAAGATTAGTGTATTTTGTCCCTGTAGGCATACTGCATGAGAAGCCAGATTATAAATAGACTATTGCTCAAAGAGGAACATAGCACGAGCAGGGAATTAGAATAAGAAGAATTAGTTGCCCCTGCCCAGTGCCAAGACAGTGTGGGAAGGGCCCTTTAGGTTTTCCTTCTGTATCTCAGCATGGTTTCCTAAACCTGCCTCATCATAAGGTTCATTCGAGGCATTAGAACAAATGATCCCCAGGACCCCCTCCCTTGGAGAATCTGGTTTAGAAGGTCTAGGGGAGAGTCTGGAGCCTGGTATTTTTAGCAAGGTTCTCTGATGATTTATATGAATCAGGCAGGTTTGGGAAACATTGCAGGCCTAATGTCTTTTTTTTTTCTTTGGTTATCAAGGTTTTTATCTCTTTTTTTTCCCCCATTATGAAGGTAATACAACATGTGTTAGTCAGCTAAAGGGGTGCTGATGCAAAGTACCAGAACTCTGTTGGCTTTTATAAAGGGTATTTATTTGGGGTTGAAACTTACAGTCACAAGGCTATAAAGCATAAGTTACTTCCCTCACTAAAGTCTGTTGCCACGTGTTGGAGCAAGATGGCTGCTGACGTCTACAAGGGTTCAGCCTTCTTCTTCAGGCTCCGTGGTCCCAGCTTCTTCTGGTCTCAGCTGTAGGTTGGTATAAGGCTCATCTCTCTCCCTGGGGCTCAGCTGCCCTGGTCTCTCCACAAGGTCAGCTGTAGACTATTAGGCTCTCTCTATTCCTGGGGCCTCTGCTGTGTCTAAGGAGGCATCTCTATTCCTCTGTGTTCTTCTGTGTATTTAATTCCCGGGGCTCCAGCATCAAAACTCAGACTCTCTGCTCTGCTGTGTCATTTTCTCTGTGAGTCCCCGCCTACTAGCGTCCTACTGGTGTGGCCCAATCAAAGCCCTGATCATAATTTAATCAAGTAAAAGTGAAAACTCTGAAGTTAATACAATCTAATACACTCAGAGGAACAGACCAGTTTACAAACAGAATCCACTATCTATTTTTGGAATTCATAAACAATATCAAACTGCTAAAATGTTCATTGTAGAAACTGAGAAATTCATAAAAATATAAAGAAGAAAATAAAAATTACTCATAATCCTACCACCCATTATTCCTAATACTATTGACATTTGGTCCTTCTCCTTACATGATTTCAGCTTTGAGTGTCAGTCCAATTGTTTTTCGAATGTCCCACAATCTGAAATTTTCTGAGTTTCCTCATTCTCTGTAGAGGTGTGTATTAGTCAGCCAAAGGGGTGCTAATGTGAAAATCCAAAAATGGGTTGGTCTTTATAAAGGGTATTTATTTGGGGTAGAAGTCCACAGACACCAGGCCATAAAGCGTTAAGTTTCTTCTCTCACCACAGTCCATTGCCACGTATTAGAGCAAGACAGCTGCCTGCGTTTGCCAGGGTTCAGGCTTCTGGGGTTTCTCTCTTCCTGGGGCTGCATTTCTCTCCAGGCTTAGCTCCTGTTTCCTCCACAAGGTCAGCTGTAGACAATCAGGCGAACGGCTTTCTTCTCTTCTCCTGGGGCCTTCTTTCCAACATCAAAACTGCTTCTCAAAAGACTGCTTCAACTCTGTTCTTTGTCTTGCCTTTTATATTCGATTCCCCATCCACCAAGGGGTGGGGCTCAACGCCCTACTGACGTGGCCCAGTCAACGCCCTAATCATAACTTAATCATGCCCAGATTAACAGATCAGTTTACAAGCATGATCCAATTATATTTTTGGAATTCATAATTACATCAAACTGCCCAGCTGCAACAGGTGATGAAAAAGGAGGGGTAATGAATGTCAGTGATTCACAATATTGTGAATATAATTAATACTACTGAATTGAACACTTGAATGTGGTTAAAATAAGTTTTGTGCTCTATCTAGGTTACTATAATAAAAAGTTTTTTAAAAAGTTGTACTAGTCAAACATAAGGTGGTATTAAACGTAATCATAGGGGGGCGGATGTGGCTCAAGCAGTTGAGCGCCTGCTTCCCTCATGGGAGGTCCCAGGTTCGGCTCCTGGTGCCTCCTAAAAACAAAAAAAACAAACAACAAACAAACAGAAAAATGAGAAAAACAACTCAGGGGAGCTGACGTGGCTCAGTGGGTTGAGTGCCAGCTTCCCACATACAAGGTCCCAGGTTCAATCCCCAGCTTCGGTACCTCAAAAAAAAAAAAAAAAAAAAGTAATCATAACACATTATGTCCCAGCAAGTGGCCCCAGTGAATGCCCCCAGCCACCCCTGAGCCAGGGGCCATTGATTTCATCACTGCCTGAATTATTCCAGTTACTGTGGAGTATGATGAAATTTGCAAAACCAAGGTAGCATTTTCCATTTTAATTATTTTCCCAACTTTTTATTTTGAAAAACTTCAAATCTATGGCTATCTGAAAGATATCTTTCAGATCCTTTGATTGTTATCATTTTACCATATTTGCTTTATCACTCTCTCCACACACACTATATAGAAAGAGGCTGAATCATTTGAAAGTAATTTGCAGACACTTGACACTTCCTCTTTTAGATACTTGAGTGTGTATCTCCTAAAAAAGAGACATTCTTTAATATGATGACAATTATCATACCTAGGAAATTTAACACGGATACAGTTATCATTACATACAGCCCGCATTCAGATTTTTCCCATTGTCCCAATGGTGTCTTTTATAGCAGTTTGTCTTTTTGTCTATTTGTTTTGGATCCAGGATCCAACCGAGTACTGTGCATTGCATTTAATTGTCCTTATCTTTGTAGTCTTATTTAATCTGGAACAGCTTCCCATCTTTTCTTTCTTTCTTCTTCTGTGACATTAACAACTTTAAAGAGCCAGGCCAATTGTTTTGTAGAATGCCCCACAATATGATTTTTTTCTGATAATTTCCTTATTATTAGAGTCAGAATAAACATTTTTGACAAGAATGCTACATTGTTGATGTTGTTTGCTTCCCAAGACAACACATAAGGAGACTCATAATAAGTCTGTCTAATTCTTGGTGATGCTCCAGTGATCACTTGGTTAAGGAAGTGTGTGCCAGACTTCTTCATTGTAAAAGTACCCTGTTTTCTTTGTAATTACTAAGTAATCTGTTGAGATTGTTTGGCTATCCTGTTCCCTAACAAACTCCAGTGGCTTTAGCATCCAATGATGGTCCTTGCCTGAATCAGTTGTTACATTGGTGGATTTTCTCATGCTGTCATTCTTTGTACATTTATTAGCTGACATTCTTCTGGAAAGAAGTGCTTTCCCTCCCCCACCCCCCTTTTTAAAATTTTTTATTTTATTTTTTAAAGCAGTTTTATTGAAATATATTCACACACTATACTATCTGTCCAAAGTGTATAATCAATGGCTTCACCCCCACCTAAGATGTCTCCCCTGTCTGTCTGCTCATTGTCTTTGCTTGTAGTCTGCTTGTCTTCTTTTAGGAGGCACCAGGAACCAAACCTGGGACCTCCCAAGTGGGAAACGGGTGCTCAACCGCTTGAGCCACATCCACTCCCTGCTCATTGTGTCTGCTCGTTGCATCAGCTCATCTTCTTTAGGAGGCACCAGGAACTGAACCTGGGACCTCCCATGTGGGAGGCAGGTGCCACATCTGTTCCCCCCCTACCCCCCTTTTTGAGCATCACTATGGATTCCTGGAATTCTTTTGTAATTCAATTTGTTGATTCATTAACATTACTATTCTTTTTGATATGCAGATTGTCCCAGATTTGGCCAGTTTGGAGTCCTTTCTAGATAGTTCCTGTGTCTTTTGGGCATGTCCCCATTAGTGTTTGAGCACTTCCTGACTTTCTGGTATAACACGATGTCCAGGCTCATCTTGTACCTTCCCTGCCAAAGACTTGGAATCAGCCATTTCTTCAAGGAGCCTTGATTTTCTTTTTAGTGTAGAATGGCATTTAGAAACCAAGATCTGGGTACTTGATATGCACACTACTTCTGGGGTCCTTTGTTTCTGGCCTAATGGTTCTTGACTAGAGGAACTAGAGGTGCACATTTGGACTACTTGTGTGCTTTGTGAAAATACACGTGCTTGGACACCACTACTCAGATATATCAATCCAGAGAGGAGGGCCCCAACATTTGTAATTTTTTAAAAAAATTTCTGCAGATTCTGGATTATACCTCTATTGAGGAATGTCCCTCTGGTCACACAATCTTTCTCCAAGCTGGGGAAAATGCAAGTGTTGACAGTCACACTTAAGTTACAATCATATTCCAGTCCTGCCTCTTCCAAATTACTCTAAGATTCTTTTTTTTTTTTAAGATTTATTTATTTACTTTATCCATTTTAACCCCCCCCCCTTCCCCATTTGCTGTTTTGTGTCCATTCACTGGGCAATTCTGTGTGTCTGTTTCCTGCCATCTCTTCTCATCTTCCTCCTCCAGTCTTCACCAGGATTCGATCCTGGAGACCTCTGATGTAGGAGAGAGGTGTCCTGCCACCTGCGCCACTTCGGTTCCTCTAAGATTCTTGATAAGCATTTCAGATATTCTCAGACCCCTCAACAGCATGTTTGCAGCAGTCTTGGTTCCAGCAGGTAGCTAATCATGTCCTTTTTGTATGGATTTTATGTAGGGCAAGCCTATTTTCTCCCCCTTGGCGTTCTTGGAGAACATCTTGCTATCACCCATGGTGCAGGATCCCCAGTAGGCACACTCAGCATGCACTTAGGACACCATCAAAGGAGGTGCTTAAGAAGGGGTGGGGAGGGGGAGAACAAAGATAGAAAAATTTTAACTCTAGATTTAATGAACTTATCCAGAATTTTACATTTAGAAAATTTAGGAAGAAACCATTTTAATTTTATCATGTATGTTATTTGTTATTATAATTACGTCTTATGGCATCCATAGCCTCTAGAGGTTCTGATCCTGCCTTGGCTCACACACTCCCTTCTCCCTCAAAAACAGATTTTTGACAGTAATAAACTCACTTGAAGCCTCCCTGTAGACTGTGATGTTGAGGATTTCTGATTGAAACAGGCTTTTGTCTATTAAGAATGCTAAAAAGGAAGTCAAGCGGTCCTGGGGCAGTGATTCTTAAACTTTTTTTTTGGGTGGGGGGTTGTTCTGAATCCCCCCAAGAATCAAACGAAAGTTAAAGACCCTCTCCTCAGCAAAATGCACAGAATCATGTATCACAAATGTTGCATTCCATTTCCGGAGGTCCAGCGCTCCCTGGGAGCCAGGTTAAGATCCCCTAGCCTAGAGCCTAAATGAACCAGCCATTCTTCTGCCCACCAGATGGGAGCTCGGAATGCCTGAGCTCCGCAGAGCAGATGGAGTCCGAGGCCATGCTGCGTGCTGTAGGCTGGAGCGAAGACAGGCCGGGGCAGAGCTCCAAGACTGCAAACAATGCCTTCCCTGCACTGCCCCCCACGGTCGTCATGAAGAATGTGCTTGTCAAACAGGTGAGGGGGACTGCTGGCTCCTAGAGTCTGTGCAGATTCAAGTTTCTGAGCTCTCTCTGTCCCAAGGCTCTTCCTCTCTGCAAGGAGAGATTTTAGAAACCGACCACTAAAACCACACTGATACGTGTGTTTCTGTCCCGGGGAGAGGGTGTCACTTTTCAACTACTGACACTATTTTAAAAATGAATACAAGAATCATGGCAGATATTTTCATTTTGAGACAGTAGAATTTTATTTCTGTATCCGTAGTCCAAAGAGACCCCAGAATGCTTTAGTCATATATCAAGGGACCAAGCAGAAATGTCATTACTTCAGTAGTGCATTCTAACATATGGCAGAGTTTAGGACAGATGCAGAAGAATCTCTTTTTCATTTGAATTGCCCTGGGAATCTGGAAATGTAAGATGAATTTATTGGTTTCAGAAGTAGAGGCAATTTCCACGTTTCTTATGTCATATTCTGAGAATTTTCTTAGTAATCAGCCAAAGCCATTTTATGTGACAAGAAGTTCCTTGGTTTAGATATGGCTATATTAGAAGATTCCACACAGCAGTGTTGCAGGCTTGAAAAATAACCTGCTTTGAGCTTTATTACATAACTATGCATAATATGTGATTATTGTCTAGCTATGAAAGAAGACTTAGATGAAAATTGAAGCTAAGCTCCAGTGTCTGAAACTGAGAACACAATCATATGAACTTTGGTTAAATTAAAGTAGAGAAGTCAGAGGAATAGAAAAAGATCGATTTAACCCGAAGAACATTTAACCTCATCCTGCTTTACTCTGAAAACATCCCAGTTCCCACCGGGATCCACTGATGAGGCTGCTTGAAGACAGTGGCGGATGGAATCTGGCTTTCTGTAGTTGACCTTCCCACCTTAGGTAAAATGTTAGAAAAGCATGGCTGTCATCTGACAGGAAACAGTAACCTCTTAACTATTACCTAGTTATTTCTGAGGAACACAAACTGATTTTCAATAAGATAGCCTGGTGGGTTTGGAAAAGGACTTTGAAGATTTTTGCTTGGCGAATCACGTCTCAGCTGGAAGTACATCTCTCCTTATTGAAATGAAAAGAGTGAACAAAGACAGGAAATGGAGCCCAAATGAGATGTCTTGGCCCCGCCAGTGCTGTGGCAGCTTCTCCCCAGTTTCCTTTCTCCTGCCTCTTTTCCTCCCTTTCTCTCTGTCTCCCTTGTCACTCTTGCATGTCTGTGTTTATATCCCTTCTTTGTGGTAGGTCAGCTGGCAGCTCCAGAAGGCTGAGAACAGCCCACAGTTAGGGAGTAAGTAGGCTTTTCCAGCAGAGCCACATTCTTCCTGACAAAGGCCTGCCAGGATGGCTCCATCAGAAGACAGGCGTCTTGGGGATAGGCTGATCTAATGGAACAGTCTAGGGTTTTTTTTTTTTTTTTTTTCAAACGCAATAGAACATTCTAAAGTTAAAATAATAATGCACCTTTTAAAATCTCTGCATATTGTATATTGTGTAGTGAATTGAATTGATTATTGCTGCTTGGTTTGAGGAGTTTTTCTTGGAAGGGTCTGATTCCAGTTCTGCCAATGGACTGTATGATCTTGTACACAGTTACCTAACCACCTGGGCCTCAGTTTCCTCACCTTAACCTGAAGGCTCTACTTGAAGTGGATTCCAAGATCCCGTCCAAGTCTAAAATTGTGTTCCATTCCCTCTGATGATTGCAACATGAATAATACAATTTGTAAAACCTAATAATTAGAACTAATAAGCTAAGTATATCTTCAGACAATAGGCATAACAAAAGCATTAGGATGAACCATCAAGTAAAACCATCTTAGGAAGGCATGGATTGGGTATTTTTTTTTTTTTACCAGGAGGTACCGGGGATCGAACCCCGGTCTCTCCATATGGTAGACGGACGCTGAACCTCTTGAGCCACATCCGTTTCCCAAGGATTGGGTATTTTTTTAATCCATTTGCCTTGTAGGTTAACCCTTAGGACTGAAGTTTTGCTTCTGACTGAGCTGAACTAGACTGATTTCTACTTTAAAAGATCCCCAAGATTTTGGATGTGCTCTGACAGGGAAGTGTGGTTTCGGGTCCTAGCATTGCTTGCCTCAAGAGATCACAGGGTATATCTGAACACCAAGAGGACTCCAGAACGGACTCTTTCCAGACAGTCCCAGCCTCAGTATAAGAACTGGAGATGAATGATAGTTGGCTGCGGTTCCTAGCTAGGCATCCAAGAGGCTGAGATGTGTGTGAAGTGTGCGTGTATGTGTGTGGGAAGCTGGTCCATAGCTTTCTTCACATAAACGAGTCCCTCAGGCTCTCTGCCTGCTCTTGTCTACATTCATAATTTTGGGACCAGGTTAGAACTGGACTGCTTTTAGATATTGGAGACAAGTAGCCTTGCCCTTCCTTATTAGACTTTATTAGACTTCCCTCTAAATCAGTACTTTAATTAAAAATCAAGTTTCTAATTGAGGAATCATAAAACAAAGGATAGGGTCAGACAGAGGATGGAATCCTAGCTCCATCACTTTGTATCTCTGTGACTTAAGGCAAGTTATTTCAATATCTCAGGTTCCTATTTATAAACTAGGAAGTGATAACTGCCTTGTGGGGTGTAAATGAGATAACCCATGGAAAATGTCACGCACAGTGCTAAGCCTATAGTAAGCAGCCAACAAATGGTAGCATTATTATTATTATTATTTTTTTCTTTTTTAAGGATTTATTTATTTATTTACTTTTATCCATTTTTACACCCCTCCCCCCTCCCCCCCGTTTTTGCTGTTTCTGTGTCCATTCACTGGGCAACTCTGTGTCCATTTTCTGCCCTCTCTTCTCATCCTTCTCCTCCTGTCTTCACTGGGATTCAATCCTTGGAATCTCTGATGTAGGAGAGAGGCATCCTGCCCGCGCAACCTTAGTTGCTGGTTTTTCGGTACGTCTCATCTTGCCTCTCCCTTGTGTCACTCTCCTATTATGTCATCATCTTGCTGTGTGGCTCGCGGGAACTGGTGGTGCGCCCGTGCACAGGGCCTGGCGGCCCACGCACCTTCCATATATTTTTTAAATTTTTACCAGGAGGTCCCGGGGATCGAACCCAGGTCCCTCCATATGGGAGATGGACGCCAACCAGATATAGCCCCCTGCTATATCTCTTAAGGTTGACCAGAGATACCTAGAGTTACAGTCTTTTCCCATACAGGATGGACATATAATAAATCAGGCTTAGTTTATCACCAGCACTCTAAAAACCAGACCTAGGGAGGAAAACGAGGTCTGGGGACACATGCATGGTTTCTAATATAGCGAATGTTTAGCCCACCCTGATTATCACAGAATCAGGACAGTGAGAATATTCGCTGGAGCATTATTATTTTGAATGGTTTTATGATAGTCGAGTATCACGTAAAACAGAGACCTGTAGACTCCTGCCAATGTGTAACTTTAAATCAAAAGTTGTTTTTGGTAAAAGAGGTTCCAGGTGTACTAAAGGCAGATAGAGTGGTGTAAAATCATATTTATATTCTTGAGATTATCACATTTTAATTTATGCTGAGAAACTGTATATCCTCTTTTCATTACCTCCATCATGACCTTAACTCTGTCATTACTTCAGCTATCTTCAGTTTCTTTTTCTGAGTAACAGCACTTGAATAAAAATAGATATTGCCTCTAGTTTTCCCTTAGGAAAAGTAAAAAAAATTGTGGTATCAGACATGAATTGATTTCAACCACTTCTCCAGTCATATTCTTAACAAGGGAAGCTCTGTACTGAAATGGTTATAAATACCTGCCCCTTTGAGAGAAGCTTCAATCGTCTGTCCTTTTCAGCAGGCAGTAAGTGGAACGCTGCTCTCTTCCTTTCTTTTCAGGGCAGCAGCTCCTCCCAGCTCCAGTCCTGGACGGTCCAGCCCTCCTTTGAAGTGATCTCAGCGCAGCCACAGCTCTTATTCCTTCACCCACCTGTACCATCGCCTGTCAGCCCAGGCCATGCTGGGGAGAAAAAGTTGGACTCCAGGAACTACTTGCCCATTCTAAATTCTTACACCAAAATAGCCCCACACCCGGGCAAAAGGGGCCTTTCCCTCAACCCAGAAGAAAGAGGAAAAAGTGGGGTGCAGAAGAAAATCTGTACAGAGAGACTTGGGCCAACCTCATCTCCCAGTGAGCCGACCAAGACTGGTGCTGTGCCATCCAGCCCCTCGACTCCGGCACCTCCTAGCGCCAAACTTGCCGCGGACTCAGCTCTGCAGGGCGTGCCCTCCCTGGTGGCAGGTGGAAGTCCACAGACTCTTCAGCCAGTGTCCAGCAGCCACGTGGCTAAAGCTCCCAGTCTGACCTTTGCTTCTCCTGCCAGTCCTGTCTGTGCAGCAGACAGTACTCTGCACGGGTTAGAGAGCAACTCCCCGCTTTCCCCTCTGCCAGCCAGTTACAGCTCACCTTTATGGGCTGCAGAGCACCTCTGTCGCAGCCCAGATATCTTTTCAGAGCAGCGGCAGAGCAAACATAGGCGCTTTCAGAATACCCTGGTAGTTCTGCACAAATCTGGTTTGCTGGAGATCACTTTGAAAACCAAGGAGTTGATTCGTCAGAACCAGGCAACGCAGGTGGAACTAGACCAGCTGAAAGAACAAACCCAGCTGTTTATAGAGGCCACCAAGAGCAGGGCTCCACAGGCTTGGGCCAAGCTACAGGCGTCTCTGACGTCTGGGTCAAGTCACACCGGCAGTGATCTAGATGTGTTCTCTGATCACCCAGACATATAGCACAGAAGGCATGTTTTCCTGTTACTTGAGTGGTTCTTTTAACTCTTTTATTGTTGTCTCCTCCTGTTTCCCAAAGCTTATGTGAGAGCTTTTCACTTACGAAGCCACGTGCCACTACCTGGCTGCTGTCGTAACCTGTGGTCTATGCCCACATTCCGTATGCCTCCATCCCACTAATGACCTCCAACTCGGAGGGTCCCTGTGTCCCTTTTCCTTAGCCTGCAGGCACTCAGCTGGGTCATGGACAAGGCAAGAGAGATGACCGTGTGAGGCTCTTCTAGCTGTCACCTCCCACCTTCCCACTCACTCACCAGGATCAAGGGTACAGTGATGTGGGTGAGCATGCACCTGTCAAGCCACGGAGCACATAAAGGTCCCTATGTGGATCTTCCCTTGAGTGTCTTAGTCACAGAGAAAAATAAGAGGAGGCATGTTTGCATTCCACAAGGCATCATACCAGTTGGGCAAAACCTAAAATGCTTTGGGCACAGGTTGGGCCTAGGATGCAAACAACTTAATCACTTAAGGATTTGTTTTCTTAAACTTGAAAGTCAAGGGGAAAGGGTAGCACCATTTGACTCACACACTTTAATCACAAGCCAGATTTCTCTTCACTTGAACTAGTAGGCAAAAGAACTGCAGATTTTAAAGTGTGGGATGGATTCAGTACCATGTGAAATTGTATTTGATGAATTGGTTTTTCGACTTAGAGTCTGAAGAAGGTAGACAAGTCAGCACCTTCTGGTGGGGAGCTGGAAGATTTTGGTGATTTATGCTTTTTTCCCTCTTCTTTTGAAACAGTGAATTTTAAGCATAATCTTTGGTGGTTCCTAAGAGTGTAGTATAAATTAACCCTCTGCCATTTCTTGTTCCCAGCCCTCTCCTTTTTTTTTTTTTTTATAAAAAAAGGAAACGTGATTATTATGTTTGATGAACTCTGAGTTCAGTAAAATCATCCTAAAGTTACAATACAGAGGTCTACAAAAAATTGGAAAACCTTCTCCCTTTTCTTCTCATATCCATAGTTCTCCCTTCCATGTCATGGTGAGGTGGAACAGCAGTGGAGCAGAATCTCCTGTGTTTCTTTCACATGTTGGATATTGACAACAAAACCAAAGGTGTAATGTTGGTTATGTGAAGTTCATGTAGAAGCAAAAAATGCAATGAGAATTTTCAGATGATAATACACATTGACTTCTGCTTCATTGTATAGGTAAACTAGATTTCTAAGTACTAAAGTTTCAAGTTTTGTTTTAATCCTCTCATTTTACAGTTCATCTCCTGAAAATTGTTGTACTTTACAAATTCCCCTAATGAGGAATTCTATATGATCAGCTCATCTTTTCTGCAAGGAAGATGTTCTTGCTGTTTTACCAAGGGCAGAAGTTAATGATCATATTTACTAGGTAATAATAACTCTAACACAGTATAAAAATTAAAAGACTTCACATCACCTACACTTGGTTCTCAAATGTGTGATGTGGATATGATCAATTTAGAAGTTAACCTGGTGAAATCTGTAGCTTCTCCTGATGAATGCAGAATTATTACTGCCATTTGCTTTCTGAAAGAATTTTTTAAATCAGAGGAAATGTGTCTTCAAAAGACTCAGCTCCTTTGACTATTTTCCTCTTGGCCCCCCTCAGCCTGCCCTGAGTCTGGGTGGTGCTCCAGCACCTCCTCTCTGGGCACCATGCTAGGAAGCTGCCTTTTTGGCAGAAAAAGTTTGGCAGCAAAGCTGTTGAGACAGGTGCATGCAGAACAGTCTGGGCACCAATCATGAGCCTTACTGAGTGTCAAGATCTGAAAACACTTGATGAGAACCAAATTTATTCCATCAGAAAAACCCTCTGTGGAGCTATAAGCCTCTTGGACCTTCTTCCTAGACTCAGGCTTGCATTCCTCTTCCTATCACGGTAAAAGATGATGAAAGCCATCATTGATCCTCACTGCTGAGTGGCAGGGAGAATCAGCAGCCCCCCCTGCCCCAGCTCTTCTCTGACCTGGTGACTTGGTGCTGGAAGTCTCTCTAGGCTGCTAGCATAGGTATTCTGCTCCTAGTGGAGCTGTGAGCTGATGAAGAAGCTAAGTTAGAGAAACTAGGTCTTGGAAGGAGAGATCATTTGAGGCCCACGGACTCTTGGAGCCAAAGCCAGATTGGCAGAGGGAACAACCTCGGAGCAGACCAGAAAGACCTCCATCGGTTGCACAGGCTGTAAGTAGTGATGATCTCAGCGATGCATGGTTTGATCTGGTATGAAGTACTGTGGCAGAGCTGAAAGTGAGAAGCCTTGCTTAGTTCAGACCAGCCCCAAAGAGAACGTTTGGTAGATTTTTGGGGCAATGTTGAGACACATTTAGGAAAAGCTGCTGATTGAATTTGGTTATGGGAATGGAGTTTAATGACATTTGTAATTTATTACCCTCTCATTGCTTTTTATTGATTATAGTATTGTCTGACTTTTCTTCTGCACTGTGGTTCCTTGAACAGAAAAGTAACTCTCGTGCATATATTGAAGTGTTTTTCCAGCTATGAATTCTGTAGGGTAGAAATTTATTTACCAAATGTGAATTCTTTTGCAAAAGTGTGAAGTTTTGTAGAAATTGACTGTGAAATGTCAGAGAGAAATAAAAGTCACTTACTTGAAAACTATTTGGTCTTTTTGCTTTATAACTACTTAAAAATACCAAGTGAAATCTAGAGTAAATATTTGAATTGATTTAATTTTCATACATACCATCCTCACATCATTTGGAAATGTTGGGATTAGATACTGAACTCGTGGAAATTCATTGTGCTGACTTTCACCAGTGTGAATTTACAAGGAAATGCAGGCAGTCTTCAGGGAAACAAAGGCTCAGATGTTCCCTGGAGTCTTGGAGGTTTATAGTGGGTAGGTTGGGAGGAGGGAAAGAATACATCCCAATGATTTCTTCCATGTGGTCTGAACCCTTTCACAAATAGAACTTTGCTGTAAAACTTTAGTCATACCCTGGGAAGAACTAAAGCCACACTAAGTGAAGTTCTTTCAGCAGTAGAGGTCCTTAGCAAGTACGCCTCCAAGCCTTCCTCATACTTCTTGGGGTTGATTCCTAAAGCTCTGCTCCTGCCCTTCAGGGTTCCCCTAGAGAGTCTCAACAGGGAGACTGGTGGAGTCCTCCCTGCTCCCCAAAGCCAGTCACTCTCCCCCCACCCGGGTCTTTAAGACACTGGGGGAGTAAAAAGTTTGTCTCAATTAAAGGCTGGGATGGAGTTGCCAAAATCTAATTCTTTTCTGTCTTACCCAATATTCTAAGTGACTTTTATTTTTTTTAAAGATTTTATTTATTTATTTATCCCCCCTTGCTGCTTGTGCTCGCTGTGTCCACCTGCTGTGCATTTTTCTGTGTCTACCTGTCTCCCCCTGTTGCGCCATCTTGCTACATCAGCTCACCATGCCGCACGGGCCGGCTTGCCCTCACCAGGAAGCCCCGGGAATTGAACCCGGGGCCTCCCATATGGTAAACGGGAGCCCCATCGATTGAGCCACATCCGCTTCCCTCTAAGTGACTTTAAAAAATATGGCTCTAAGAACACTAAAATGAAATGAAATGGGTAAAGATAGCTAGAGAAGATCCCTCCTGAAATAAAGAAAACCATCTTCTTTAAGAAGTGGAGTTCAGAGAAGCAAGAGAATACAAAAAGTGGCACCTTCGAGGCTGAGGAAAACCCAGTTATTTTGCTTTGTAGCCCCCGACCCCTCACACGATCTCTGGTACATGGAAAGCCTTGTCCATCTAGGACTGCCCGTTTGCAAACACACCTGCTTAATCCACACCTTTTACGACATCACTACAGATGGTAGATTGGTGGGATGGGGACTAAGCCCACACTCAGGGGTCATCTCAACCCATTAACTGAGTAACCAGATAAGTCATTTAACCTCTCTAGATGTCATTCTCAGCTGAATAATAAGGAATTTGAACTAGGTATCTTTAAGGTGCTTCCCAGCTCTAACCTTTTGTAAGATGTATAGCTATGTTACAGGTAAGCCATAAAATTAGTAGATTAAGAAAAAATCTTGGGGTGCTTAGAAAATAGTCTTAGTGCTCTAGTAAGATGATTTTATATTTCAGTGTTCCGTCAGATGTTTAACTTACTATGTGTGACTCTGGGAGCAGAAGCAATTTGCCAGTCTGTACTGGTTTTGCCTTTCTTAGGATTATCTGGATGCAGCGAAAGTGGACTACTCTACAACAAAGATATCTTATTAGCCCCTATGGAGAATCATTTGGGGTTAAGTCAAACCATGTTCTTTCCTGGTCAGTCACTGCTAAACAGTCCTTTCTTTTCACCTAAGATGAAGGATGCAACTGGTCGTCAATTTTGGAGAGTATGTCAATTACCTTTGGTTTCCTTCCAGATTTCTCTCCGCAAACCTGGGATGGTACTTCTGCATGTGTTACAAAGAGCATCTTGGGTTTGCTTTTTTTTTTAATTCAGAGAAGTTGTAGGTTTACAGAAAGAAAATACAGGGTTCCCGTATACCCACCCCCGTTATTAACACTTCACCTTAGTGTGGAACTTTTGTTACACTTGATGAGAGAATAATTGTACTATTAACTATAGACCGCACTTTACCTTAGGGTTCACTGTTTGTATTGTACAGTCCTATGGTTGTTTTTGTTTTTTTTTTTTTTTCCTTACCGGGAGGTACCGGGGATCGAACCCCGGTCTCTGCATATGGTAGACGGACACCGAACCTCTTGAGCCACATCCGTTTCCCTGTTTTTGTTGTTTTAATTTTCATTCTAGCAGCATATATACCACCTGAAATTTCTCCTTTTAACCACATTCAGATATATAATTCAGTGGTGTTAATCACATTTTGTGTTACCATCAGCATTATACATTACCCGAACTTTTCCCTCCCCCCAAAGAGAAACTGCGCCAATTGAGAATTACCTCCCCATTCCCAGCCCCAACCCGGCCCCTGGTATATTTTCACTGTGAATAGTCACAGACTCCGTAGATGCTGTGGTACCTTGTGAGGTCTGTGTTGCGGCCCCAGCCTTCTGTGTGTCGCCTCTCATCCACCTGTGAACAGAGATGAGAGATGAAAAGAGCCCTGCCTGGGGGCGCCCCGCCATCAGAGTCGCTGGGGAGAAAGAGGCAGCGCGAAGCAGCCAACATGCCCCGGCTCATCCAGCCGTCGCCGCTGCCACCCCACTGCCTTTCTCATAGAGGAGGGGGGAATCTCTGCTGTACAAATGTCATCCAGAGACCACAGTGAGGGGCAAGACTCGTGTCTCTATAAAGTGCTGTAAAGCTGCTCTGCAGAGCAACGCAGCCTCGCTGCATGCAAACCCGGCAATGGAATTCAAATGCCGGCACTCGACCCCTTGAGGGTTGTCGTTTGCCTGGAATAATTAAAACTATCTTCTACCTGAATCTCAGTTACAGCTAAGGGGAAGAGAGCAAATATCAACCCAGGACAGTTATTCTTTGCCTGGCTTCCTGGAAGGGGATGTTCTCTGGGTCCCTGTGGCCCCTTGGCTTTTTTCCCCTCCAAATTCCTCCTCCATTCTTAGAATACATGATTTTCCCATCTCTTTCCCTTTCTGAAGGATGGTTATGCAAGATATTAGAGAATTGCTTGAAAGAACAGCCCTTATGGTGCCTGCCTCAAATTACAGCAGCTGCAGATGAACAAGAAGAGAGAAAAGCCTGTGGAGTAGGAAGTTAACACACAGCGTGGGTGAAACCTGTTAGGAAATGAAAGGGAACCAAAACCCAAAGTAGGATCCTGAGGCCAGCCAGCGTGAGGGCCCCAGTCAGGCTGATTGATCAGCTTTGGGAGCGAGGCCTTGAGAGTGGCTGGAGAATGAGAGTAAAAGTAGCTACCTTTAATTGTCCTAAAGACTCACGTTATCTCGGGAACTGAGGTGGCCTCCGAAGCCTCCTCCTTCATTCTGGTAAATGTCTTTATAAAGGTGCATTAGGGTCTCTTCTCCAGGAGCAGCCACAGGCCATTGCCCCCTGGGGCTGGGGTGGGGGGTGGCCAGCTGGCACGCTTGGCCCGCAGCCTGCCTTTCATTTCCGGGTGAGAGAGAGTCAGCTCCTGGGTCTGGGCTGGCAAACTATCAGCCCTGAAAAATCAAGACCTCTCTACAAAGAGCTGAGTTGAAATTAGTAGATTGCCCCAAAGTCAGGGGAAAAGAAGAAGCTTTAAAAACACACGAAAATATGCATCCACAGCGGGTTCTGCACCATCTTTAACAGATGCAGGAAAACCTGGCTCAGGAGGCCTGGTGAGTGTTTAATTCTGACCCCCTCGCTTCTCCAGCAAGACTTCTGCCTTCGCCCTGGTCACGGGCAGCTCAGGAGATGCAAATGAGCGTTCACTTAAACAAAACACACAGAGGAAGGGCAGTAAGCTGCCCCAAAGTAACCGCCCAGGACGCCACCCACCGTACTCCAGAAGGCAGTGAGGAGCCAAGAGAATTTAAAGGTGAAAGCTTTTTTTTTTTTTTAAGGATCTTAATGTCAGTGCTTGAATTTAGAAGTATTGTGCTTTACAGCATATGCTACTTCATTCTTGAAGCATTTTACCAGCATCAGTTATGCTGTGACACTCCCAGCTAATAAGTTTCGAATGTTGCTGATTGTCCTGGTCAGGTTGGGCCACAGTGACAATGTCATTTCCACGTAGCTCGTGGCCAGGATTGGCCTCCCCCTCCCCCCAGCCACTTTGGGATTGGCAATGTGCATGAGCACACACACGGAGCCATAAATGCCCTGCCACACAAATTTATTATTATTATTTGAGGGGGAAAATGGTCCTGAGACTCATGGGGCCAGAGGTGAGCAGGCACCAGCCAGCAGAGGTCAATGCCAGGGCAGACCCCACTGTGGGGACCTTTAAAAAGTTTTCTCAACCATGTGCCCTCAACCCTAGGATTTTCCTACCCATCCCCCACACTCCCAAAATTTGTATTATCATCAAACCCTGATCAGTTCCACTTTTTTTTTTTTTTTAAAGATTTTATTTATTTATTCATTTATCCCCCCCTTGCTGCTTGTGCTCGCTGGGTCAGCTAACCACGCTGTGCGGGCGGGCTTGCTGATTGAGCCACAGCCGCTTCCCCAGTTCCACTTCTGATGAAGGTTGTGATGATTACTGAAGCTTACTTGGCCAAAGCCTTGTCACTGTTACTTCAGGGTAGCGTACACATTAAATTATGTGCCAAGTGCTGTCCTAGCTGTCTGGTATAAAATGGGGGATGGTCCAGGCATGGTCCCTGCTTATATGCTTGCGGGAGGGTAGCAGTGACCACGGGTTAGCCAATGTCCCCTTTGATGGTCTTAGGTGTGGCAGCCTGGGCGAACGGGACGTGTCCTGCTCGTTTCTACTTTTATTTCAAAGATTAATGCTTTGATCACCTTTGGATTTAACACCCTTTGATTAGGGCAACAGTCCTGAATGTTAAACTACTAGGTTGACAACAAGAAGTGTTGATACAGGCACAAGAATTAAAGTAGTTAAGTCCACACCCAAAGACACCCAAGCATACAAAGAGCGTTCTCAGAAGTGGAATATCCTGTTCAGCGACTCACCTTCGAACTTCCGAGTTCACACACACAGCCCAGCAGGAACGTGTGCCTGACCCAGAGAGCCAGTGCCGCCGTCAAGTTTGCACTGTAGGTTCCTTGCTTGCCTCACCCCAGTGCAGACCCTGGCAGCAAACACTTATTGGGGCCTAGGGCCTCTAGAGAGATGCATGTTGTTCCTGGCCTTGCAGCCCTCACAGTTGAGCCAGGGGATGTGACTCACAGAAAAAGGAGCAAGGCTGTCCCATGTACCTGGGGCCCAAGGGGAATTACAGACCAGGGTTGCAGAATTACAGACCAGAGATCTCCCAGGCCCAGAAAAAGGAGCTCAAGGCAAGATGAGATTTGAGCTCAGCCTGGGTCTATGATGGCACTTAGCTAGGCTGAGAGGAAAGGGAAGGAAAGCATGTGAGCAGAGGCTGGCAGGCCTCATGATAAGATGTACCTATCATGGATCTGGCCGCTGTGTGGTTCTGGTAGGTTACTTCACCTCTCTGGGCCTTGGTTCCTCATCTGTTAAGGTTAACAGCTACTCCAAAAGATTGTTGTACCTTAATCTATAAAGTGCCTAGTTCAGTGGCCACCATCCAGTGGGGGCTCATTAATGGCTGATGGTGACATTACTACTGCAGGTGAACCGTGCAGGTGTGTTCATGGAGTGAGGACTGTGCCAGCTCTGCTGGCCTCTATCCAAGGCCACCAGCCTTCTACTTTGTACTGAAGGGCAATGTCCAGCAAATCCACCCAGCTTCCTGCCTTCCTGCTGCACCCACAACAAGCCTCTCCTTAGGATGCGTCCACACCCTGCAGAATACCTACCAAGCATGCTCTCCAGCCCTCCCCACTCTGTCCCAGGCCTTGCCGCCCCCCGCCCCCCTTTACAGCCAGGGAGAGGTATAGAGGAATCGGGATTGTCCGGCCCACCCTAACTCAGGTCCTTAGTTTCACACCTGGCCTGCAGCTGCCCCTCAATCCACCCGCCACACCTGTATCAGGTGAGCTTCCTCAAAACTCTTCTACTCACATCAGTGCCCTTCTCAGGCACCTGTACTGCAGTGGGTCTTGGCTTTGGCTACATGGTAGAATCCTCTGGAGAGCTTTTATTTTTATTTATTTTTATTTTTTTATTTTTATTTTTTAAAGATTTTTTATTTATTTATTCATTTATCCCCCCCATGCTGCCCATGCTCACCGGGTCAGCCAACCACGCCGTGCGGGCGGGCCCGCCGCCCGCCCCCACCAGGAGGCCCCAGGAACCGAACCCGGGGCCCCCCATATGGCAAACGGGAGCCCCACTGATTGAGCCACAGCCGCTTCCCGTCTGGAGAGCTTTTAAAATCCCAATTCCATCAGACCCTCTGGGAGGGAGGGGCCCGTCCCCATGCCCATCAGTAAAATCCCTCAGGTGATTGCAAATGTGCAGCCAAGGTTAGGAACTTCTGCAATGGCCTCCTATGGTGGGATTGGCTGGAAAGGGGGGAGGAGCAGAGAAAGGACTAGCTCTGTACTACTCAAAGCATGATTCTCCTCCAGCAGCAATGGCTTCACCTGGGAGCTTGGTAGAAATGCAGAGTCACAGGCCCTGCCCCAGACCAGCTATCCTTAATCTGCTTTTTAAGGAGACCCCACAGGTGACCCCCGCTCGCTGTCAAGTTTGACAAGCGCTGGCACGAGCTTTGACTCAGTGCCTACAGTGGCCCAAGTGCAGTGCCAGGTGTTTTGCACACGCCCTCTCGGCTGTTAGCACCTACTATGTGAGGGGCTCTGTGCTGGGGATCAAAACCGTTCCCCTGTTGAGGAAGATCTCAGAGCCCAAGGGCTGAGGCTTTCAGCATAGTCACTGGTACCAGTGCTGTGCTCCTGGGCCCCTCTGAGCTCCAGTTTCTTCTTCTGCATAAACAGGGCTAATTATTACAGCTCCCAGGGCTGCTGCTTGATTCGGTGAGCTCCTTCCTGTAAGCCCGCACTCACTACACGGCCTGGGTCTAGCACAAGCTCCAAAACGGTCGCTTTTGTTACAGATAAAGATACCGCCGGGTGCTAAGGAGCAGGTGGGCTGAGGGGACACCGCGCCACGGCGGCGTCTGAGGAGAGGCGGCAGGGATGAGAGCAAGGTCGTGATGCATGGTGGGGAGGGGGTGCGGACCGGGCGGACCCCCACTTCCCGGGATCAGGCCGGCTCTCCCCACTTGGCCAACGCGCAGATGAGTCTCAGATCCCTGGTAGCACCGTCCTGCGCCACCGCCGAAGCCCTGGTGGTTCGGCAAGGCAAGAAACAGCCCCTCTAGGTCTGGGCCTGGTTCCTCCCCAGGTCCCCACCCACGGCCCTTGCCCCCCGGAACGGGGCGCCCCACCTTGGCTCCGAAGCCCGAGACGTCGGCGCCAGGAGAGCCGGGCGTAGCAGCCCGGCAGCGCCGCCTTCTGGCCGCCTCGAGCCACTCATCGAGTCCTGGCGGCTTGTCCCGGAGGCCACGCGCGACGGGGCCGCGCAGCCCCAGCCGAGCTGACACCCAGCCCCGCGCGGCCCTCGTCCCACCCGCTAGGGCTGGGGCTGTGGAAATGCAGCTCTGGCGCGCGCGGGGGTCTGAGGAACCGGTTTAGGGTTTCGTGTTCCTCGGAGAGAACCACTGTTTCCTGTAATTTAATTTTCTCTCCTGAAAGCGTTGCTAATTAAATCTTTTCTCGGGCGAGCTGTCTCACCCCCTTCCCGGCGCCTCTGTTTATTAATTACCCGGCACGTGCGAGGGAATTCTCTGCCCCAGCCGCCGGGCGTGCTCCGTGCCCGGGTGGATGGGCCTCGCTGCCTGCTCAACTGGCCACCTCCTCGGGGCTTCCCTCCTTGGGTCAGCTCGTTCCTTTCCACCTTGACTATGAGCGCTCCACCGGGACCATGAACGCATCCCTTGCAGTAAAGGCTGGAACAGCCTTCTCCCTGCGGCTGGTGACCTCTTCTGGCTCGGAATATATCAATATCAAATTCCTGTCATTTCATCTCCCTGTCTCTCCAACTCTAAAATCACCCGCCTCATTGCTTTTTTCTTTTAAACAGTATTCCTGCATCCCCCACCCCACCCCCCACTGTCACTGTCCCTTGCACAGCACAAAAGATAGGCAGCAGCTTTTGGAAGATCACTTAACAAATCTAGGGTACAGTGGGGATAAGAATTCCCGGCTCCTGAAGCTTGGTTTTTCAGGGCTCACAAACTCAGAAGCATTCAGGGACCAAGTGCGTAGGGGAAGAGTTGTGGGCAGCTGTGTTGGGCAGTAGGGAGGAGTGGGGTCTGTGGCAAGATAGGATGTGCTTGCTATATGTTAACATATTGTCTTGCCCAGCAAAACACTTTCTTGGGGGCCCATCTGTCTCATGGGGGCAGGGGGGGGGCAAGAGTGCCCAACCCTTGATAAGTCTAAACAAAGGGTGAGTCTAGTCCAAGGAGAGTTGTGACTTCCCCAGGGACAAATAAGGACTCAGCTAGTTACTGCTAGTTCCTGCCCCCCTGGCCTGCCCCTGCCCTTCCTGCCCCGTGTGGTGAAG
Organism: Tolypeutes matacus; assembly: GCA_026826555.1. Classification (NCBI taxonomy): domain Eukaryota; kingdom Metazoa; phylum Chordata; class Mammalia; order Cingulata; family Chlamyphoridae; genus Tolypeutes; species Tolypeutes matacus. The sequence continues at coordinate 3,297,565 of JAKSZT010053820.1, forward strand.
TTACCCAGGCTGGCACCCCTCCCACTGCCCTTACAGGGCCGTCCTTCCCCCAGAGTACCTCATGCCTGGGACACAACTCTTCCTCCCCTCTATCTAATCCCCCACCCCCGCAACCAGGCCACTTCTGCCCAACTCTCAGCCAGGTGTTGCGGGCAGCAGCAGAAGAGAACCTAAGTTCAAGTAGCAAATTTGTCCTAGGATTTGGAACAAGGGATTTTGAAGGCCAAATGCTTTAGGTATTTTAAGGAGATATTAATACTGGGATTCCAGGTGTCACAAGCAGGCCAGAAAGGGAATATTTGGGGATCAGAACTCTGGGAAGGAGGCTCTAGCTCACACAGGACTGCCTCCTCCCTGAAAGGCCTCCCCTCGGCTCCAGTTGCAGTTCAGTGTCCTGCTCCCCACTTCCCAGAGCTTTGCACTAAGGCTGCCCTTCAGCAGGGAGAACGTCAAGATGTGTTCCAGCCTCTCCAGCCATCAGGTAGGCCTCTACTGAGGCTTTTCTTTCTCATATATCATAGATGAGCTTTTGCAGATGTTTTTCTCCTTGTAGCTCACCCCTATTTTTGGGTCTTTCGGTGCCTCCCCTGTCCTGTTCTCCAGGGGGTGGGGGTGGAGATGTGTCCAATTGTGCTCAGCTCTCTGGTGGGGTCTGGTTGCTTCCTGGGGACCCCACATCACTGCTGAGGTGTTTGGCACCCTAGGAATAGCTCAGGCCTTTTTGCCTGGCTAGGCATCACCCTTGAGTCCCGGGATAGGTCCCTAGCATGACTGTCCTCAGACACCTGCAGGCGCGCTGGTTAGGCTGCTCTTTTCCTTCTTGCCCAGGTAGGCCTTGTAGGCTCTGAAGCCAGCCTGTTTTCACCTGCAAGGTCACCTTAGGCATCAGACTGTAAGCTCTGTGAGGGCAGAGCCTGAGTCCTGTTCCTTTCTCTTTATCCCCGATACCTGTTCCACAGTAAGTGCTCAGTAAATGTGTTGAATGAATAAATGAAAACTTGATTCCTTAGTTTTCAGCAGGGAATTTATTGGATGTCTACAGTGGTCCGCAATAGAAAGGCAGTCTAGTGTCTGGGCTAAAAGCATAGCCTCTGGAGCAGGCAGCCTGGGGTTGAATCCCAGCTCCGCCACTTATTAGCTGGATGGCTTTGGGAAAGTTACACAACCTCTCTGTGCCCCAGTTTCCTCATCTGGAAAAGAGGAGTAATGATAGCGTTGTTGTGAGGAGTAGATGAGCTAAAAGAGGTAAAGTGTGTGTGTGACAAGGGCCTGGCAGGTGGCGAATGCTCGCTGCATTTTGATAATTGCTAGTCCTAGAGGTACTGCATCAGTGCCCTACTGAGGAGTCCACCACCTCCATTCCTGCCTTTCTGGGCATTTCCAGTAGAGTTGAGAGACAAAACCCACACAGAAGGGAGGGAGTTGGAGTGACAGGGAGCTGCCCAGAGTAGTGGGAGTTTGGGACAAAAGAATCCCCAGGGGGCTGAACAAGTTCAGGGAAGGCCCTGTGGAGACACGGAATGTAGAGGGAGCCAGGGGAGGCGTGTCAGGGACACCAGGGTGCAGAGGGCCACGAAGGGGCATGTGGGCCTGGCCAGTCAGGATGGGGAGACCACTTTCTACTTTGCAGGGTTTCAGCCTTTTCAGATCTTCTACTCTAGCATCTGGAAGGAATGGTTTCCTTCCAACCGCACAGCTGAGGCTGAGCAGGAAGGGAAGAGTGATGGGGACCTCCCAGAGGCCTCTTTGGGTTCAGAGAGGGGTCTAGTGATCTCTGATGTTCCCAGTTGAGTTCTCCGGTGACCTCCACCCCCCCACCCCCCACAGTTGATTCTATGGGAAATGACCATGACCCTCTGCTTTTGCTTTCTGGCCTGGAGTTCCCTGCAGACCATAGAGAAACCAACATCAATTTATACTTGACTCAAACAAGTGAAACACCCGTGAGTCAGGGTCTTATAAGAAGTGATCAGAGGAAGGTGGCAGGGTGCTTGGGCAACCAAACTTTTCTCACATGGTCTGAGGACTAAAATCTTCTTCCACTGTGGCTGCAGAATGCATACTCATGCCTCAATCACTCCTAAAGACTCCAAGTTCCCAGAAATTACCTGGCCTCTCTGCCTCCGCACAGTCCCTCCTTCCCAAACACCCACCCCACAGCTCTGCAATTCCTTTCATCCTGCACAGCCCAGACATTGCTCCTCTGGGAAATCTTCCCAGCCCACCCATGACCACAGGGAGTGCTCTCCTCCAGGCTTCTGTAGCACCCTGTCCTTCTCCTGGCGGCACCCTCATGCCACTGAACCACAGCTATCCATCTTTGCCAATCAATGGGTCCATGACAAGGGCAAGTGCTCCCCAGGGACATGATTTTCTCTGCACACCAGTGCTCCTGTTGGCCTATCCTTTGAGGACATACTGACTCAACCTTCAGGGCCATCTTGGTCACCCCTCCAGTCATGCCCCATGTCTGTGAAGTGCTCACCCTTTCCCTCCTTACCAACCCACGGCCAGTATCCCCACCCAAACCCTCTTCACACATCACTCAGACCATAGCAAATGCCTCTTTGGCTGGCTCCTCAACTTCCAATTTCTACCACTTCCATTCAAGTGAAAGATTATTTTCTGAAATCCAGCTTTAATCCTGTCACTCAGTTGCTCAAAAACCTTCAGTTCTTTCCTATTGCCTGTCAAATTAACTTCGGATTCCTTGGTCTGGCATTCAAGGCCCTGTCTGCTCAGGTCCCAACTCCCAGCCTTGACTCCCTTGGCCTCCCTGCAAGGTCCCCTATGCTCACAGTTCCCTGACAACTCTGAGGTTCCAGGCCTGTTCCCTCTACCTGGAAAGCCTGCCCTGTCCATCTCTGCCTGCTGAAATCTCATGCATCCTTCCAGGCCCTGCACAAGTGGAACCTCCCTGGCCCTGAAGGCTGGATGTGCTTTCTCCCTTCTCTGAGCATGCCCAGTGCAGTCTCAAGGACCCTCTTCCAGGATGTGTACCCCTTGAGGACTGAAATGCCTCATCCATCTTCCAGCCCCACATTGTGCAGAGCACAGCCCTAGACACATCAAGGAAATAAGAGATGTGGAGTAAGCGGATGAGTACAATGTCTGTGCAATGGGCGACATCTGTGCAACATCTGTGTCAATGTTTATTGAGCACTTACTATGTGCCTAGCCTTCTGGCAGGCATCACAGATACAATGGTAAACCAGCTAGGCGTGGCATTTGCCCTGTGGAGTGTAGACAACCCATGGTCTAGAATCTGCTGTGGACTCTCCACAGCTCCATTCATTCCACTCCCCCAGCACAGCTGGGGGGCTGCCTTGCTAGCAGTTGGTCACCAGCTGGTGTGTGTTCAAGGAATGCAGACCCATGGCAACAGGCCTAGATGGAAGGTTTTTCCCCTGCCCAAATAGCCTCAGCACTGACAGTTGGATCCTCCCTCAACTAGTCCTGCGTGTCTTTAGGATGCTTTCAAGGCCATGAGCATTCACCTGTTCAGGGCTCACCCCCTCCCAGATGCCCCCAGGACTGAGCAGCTCAAGGTCTTTGGATATCAGAATGGCTGGGGGGGCAGGGGTTCTGAGCTCTGGCCGTGATGGACTCTCGTCTTCATTCTCTTCCCCACCTGCCCTCTGACATGGGGTGAGGAGGGTGAGGATGAGGCGGGGAGGGGGAAAGTTCCCCAGCTGGATGCTCAGGCTCCAGCACACAGACCTGCTACCAACCAGGAGCTATATTCACATACTTACCAACCACCTGGTACGGCCCTGCCCCATCACAGTGGACGCGGGGTGCAGGGTGGGAGCCGGGTCCTGGGGCCCCCGTGTGGGTGCTGGGAATTACCCCTTTAGTTGCTGGATTGTGGGGTGAGCCAGGGGAAGTGCAGGCACAGCTGGGGTCATAGGGTGGCCATTCAGAGAATCTGGGCAATGGTTATGTACCAGCTGAGACAGAAGAATTTTTAATACTTATTTTAAATGTTTTAACAATGAGTATGACTGCATTGGTGCATTCCAGCAAGTGCCAGGCCTGCTACCAACCACAGTTCCCCTAAAATCCCACCAAATCCAAGGAAAAACCATGTTTCATTGATATTCTTCATTGACCATTCAGGGCTGTGTGTACAAATGCTACTCAAGTCACATACCCAGTAACCTCCCACCACGCCCCCCGTGCTCCACTGCCAGTGTGCCAGGAACTGACTCCCCTGCAAGTCTCCCTTTTGCCCCCTCTCCCAACACCAGGCCTCACAGTCTGAGCCCCCAGGAGGCTGGAAATGGCAGCCTCTGAGCTTGAGTTCTGGGGTCAGGCAAGGGCCAAGGCCTGGATTCTCCAACCCTCTCCCCTTCCAGGTATGAGGTACTTAAGTATGGCCGGGTCTGGGGCTGAGAGTGCCCCCCATGCCTCTTCTCCTTTAGTTCTCCCTGCCATTGTCCTTCCCATCCAAGTGACCTACCCTGCTGACCACCAAGATGGCAAAGTGATCTTTTTTCAGGGGGTTGAAGCCATGCACAGGGGACAGTGACAAAGTGCCCTGATGGCAGGGATCTCATCATCTTGTTCACCACTGTATCACCAGTGCCTGGAAGAGATTTGGCACATAGTTGGTGGTCAATGAATATATGTAGGATGAACAAATGAAGGAATGAATAAGGAGACATATAAGCAGGCCAAGCCATTGCTACATTAGCTGTCTAGGGGGGCCACAAAGGCAGGACCAGGGTAAAGTCCCCCAAGCTCTCCTCCAGAACTCAAGGTTTTATGCAACAACTATTGGAATTGCTGTGGGATTCCAATAGTTGGGGTTGGTTTCCTGGATGGCAGATTTGCCTTGGGATCCAGTTGGGGAGGGGATGCTTGGTTATCCCCACTCCTTCATATGCCCAGAGATCTGGTTCTTTGGGTCCCAAACATGGCTGTGGCCCCATCCAGAGCCAGTCAGATGAGCAGGGATTATCTGGCAGTTGTACCTGTTTACTCTGGTCTACCCCACTCTCCAGCTTCAACCTTCCCAATCTTGTCCCTCAGAGCTGAGCTTGATCATCTGGCTTCTCTCTTCCTACCACTGACTCTGCTCCATCTCCCTGTCCTCAAATGCCAGCCCCCTCAACTACCATTAGCATCCAGGTAGTCCTGTCTTTCCAAGACTTTCTCTTCAGTGGCTGGGTTGGGTCCAGAAAGTTTGCGTCATGGTTTCCAGACTCCTCCCGTACCCTCCCCACCTTCCATGAAAGAAAATAATTCACAGGTATCTGCAGCTCTTGCCTTTGAGTCTGGCAATCTTAGGGCAGGGAAGGGATCTCTAGGTTAGTCTAGGCCAACCCTGTACAGAAATCCATTCCACAGCACGCCTGACAGATGACTGCCTAGACCCTGCTGGAATACCTCCCATGGAATACCTCCAGTGGTGGGCCATGAGGGCACTCACAACCTCCCCAGGCAGCCATTTAAACACTGAATAGCTTTAGCTGTTAGAATGGCCTTTATACAGGGCAGAAATGAGCCCATTTGCACCCCCCCTTCTCATTTCTCATTCCCCAAATATCCCAGTGCCCATCCTCTTTGTGACCCCCTCTCCTCCCCTAAGCACTCTTCCTTCTTCCTCTATTCCATAATCACACACCTCACCACCCATCTCTCTCTCTCTCTCTCTCTCTCTCTCTCTCTCTCTCTCATATACTCCCTCTCCTTCTATGCAGTCACATGATTTCATCATTTTTCTGTACCTTCCCGGCATCTGGCAAATATCCGGAGGCTGGAGACCAGGGGGAAAGGCTAGAAGAGTGCCAGGAAAAGCAAGCATCCAGCCAGGATGGGCTGGGGCAGCTGGGAATATTGGGTCACTGACTGCTGTCTCCCAGAAGAAGGGCTGCAACTTGGGAGGGGGTGAGGTAGGGCAGGTGGTCAGCAAAGTTACTGAGCTCTCATTCCCTTCACTGCCCACAATTTGACACACTCCCATCCTTTCCCAACTTCCCTGGCAGTTGGCAGAGCTGATTTGGGCTGCCTCTTGCACATGGTAATTTTAAACATTTTTGCCAGCTTCAAGGTCCAAGGGAACCTCATACCAGTGGCAACAATCTATTCCCCACTCCCAGCATGAGGTCTGAGAGGAAGGGCTTTAGCAGACAATGGTAATGACATCAAATATGGCAGAGAGTGGATGAGCCAGACAGAGGGGGAAAGCAGGAACTCCAAGGAGAAGGAGCAAAAGCAGAGGCACACTAAGAGCTAGCAGCCGCCTGGCTAGCTCATGGGGACCCCAGCAATACCTGGGTGGCCATTTTTTCTTCCTTGTCATGATTCACCAGCCAATGCTGTTCTCTGTGGATTATGGGCCAGTGGGTCATGGGTGGAGACAAGGGTTAGTGGTCTTTCGTTCAGAAGGAGTAAAGAT